>JBCJKH010009667.1:1677-14152 GCA_039877255.1 Loriculus beryllinus | reverse complement strand
TGGAGACCTCATAGCAGCCGTCCAGTATCTGAAGGGGGGCTACAGGGATACTGGGGAGCGACTCTTCGGTAGGGACTGTAGTGATAGGACAAGGGGTAACGGGTTCAAACTTAAACACGGGAGGTTTAGATTGGATATGAGGAAGAAGTTCTTTACTGTTAGGGTGGTGAGGCACTGGAATGGGTTGTCCAGGGAGGTTGTGGGTGCTCCATCCCTGGCAGTGTTTAAGGCCAGGTTGGAGGAAGTCTTGGGTGACATGGTTTAGTGTGAGGTGTCCCTGCTTATGGCAAGGGGGTTGGAAGTAGATGATGTTAAGGTCCTTTCAAAACCTAACTATTCTATGATTCTATGATTAACTGAAATTTGAAATATTCCCTAAAATACACATTAAATAATGGGGTAACAGGATTCCATAAGGTAGATGCTGTTCACTAAAAGCAAAAGACAACTGAATTATTTTAGATGACTTTTTGATAAGAAACTTTTTCACTTAAATCATCTAGCTTTTTTTTTTTTGAAATGGAAGTATGAACCAAGAATGTAAGAACAGTATGTAGAGTATTGCTCAAACCCATAGTCAGGTGGAGCATTTTATTTTTAATTTAGATGGATACTGCAAATAAAATATGATTCTGATTTGCATTATTCTTAGAAAATGCGTTCATTGCAATCTGAAGTTACACGAGGAGCAGTACAGTTATTTGTCTCTGGGGGCACTTTATGTAGGCTTTTAAAGGCAGAAACTGTACAAAAATTAAAGGAATAATTTTGAAATTATGGCTTATACTTAGGCTCTTTCTTTTATATTTTGGGTTTATAATCACTGTTTATCTGATCATTTGCAATAATACCTAAGAGCCCCTATCATAACCAAAGTTTCATTCTTCTAGATCGTACATAAACTCAGAATAAATATAATTTCTAATTTAAAAGGCACTAACTCAATACAGGCCCATGGAAACAGGTATGAAAAGAGTGAGATTCTACCAGTATGGATATCAGTGACCTGAATACCTAACAAAGGCCAATTAATACAAAGTCTTATTGGCAACCTGATTAAAGGTAGATAACACAGCTTATTTTGACTGATACTAGGTATTAGAAAGTGTCTGCATCCCAACAGCTAACTGAACATCTCTAGCCGGCTCGGTGAGTGCACTTCCTGTGCCTCAGTTTGTCTGACCTAATCCTGTGTGAACCCTTCAAAGCTGTTCAAATGCAGAATAGTACAGATTAGTTTGCAAAGCTTTAAAGAGGAAACATAAAAATAATATAAATTAATTTGTTTTACTTTGCCTTAACACAGGCTAAGAGTTCTCATAAGTCAATTTCCGCTTCTCAGTGATGAGTAATTTTATGTGGTGTGGCAGTAATTAATAGGTGAGGACATTAGGTTCTTATACCATTCTAATGTAGCCTGTGAAGATACATCTAAATTCACCATAAAACAATAGTACATTTTTCGATCTTTTGTGTTGTGAACCCTTCAGTTTCTTTCCAGGAAAGCTGTCATAGCAAATCAAATCTTTACTGTCACCTTATTACATGCTTGATTTCTTATTTTCATTGATGCCTTAAAAATTAATTGCTAACTTCCAGAGGTCGTTGAACCATAGAGAAGAAACCACAGCAATATTGGAACAGGATTAGAGTAGCAATTTTACCATGCATCCACCACTTTCCTCCTAGCCCCAGTTGAGACTTAATGCAGTTAACCAGTATTAATAATTAAAGAAATTAGTCCTAATAAGTAATGAAAACACTGAATTTGGAATGGTGTCTTGTTTATCTCGTGTCCATAAAAGAGAATAAAAAGATATCTCTGAAGCTAAATGAGTATTTAAAGCAGTTATAGTTGGTTACTACTTTATTCTTTTTAAATGTAACCCCCTTTTTTCTCTGAGTAAAAGAAAAAGTTGACTAATGTCCCATTTCCGTTGACTTTTTCTTATCTATTGATTGATTTTTTCCCCCCGATTTCTTCTTATAGAGTGTTTTCAGCTGTTGTATTTGGTGCAATGGCGCTAGGACAAACCAGCTCTTTTGCTCCAGACTATGCCAAAGCAAAAATATCAGCAACCCACTTGTTTCTGCTGTTTGAAAGAGTACCCTTAATAGATAGTTACAGCGAAGAAGGAGAGAAGCCTGTAAGTAAGCCATGTGTGATGGGCAATATTATTTATCGCCAATATGGACAGTATTCTCACTCCAACTGATTTTTCTTCTCTTTCTGCTTACTTCCTTATGTCAATGTTTTCTCAACACTTTACCTAAACACACCATGGACTATGTTCTCTATTGTGAGTCCAGCTTTTGCCTACACTGCCTAAATGTTATTTGTGTTGAAAATCTGGTTAAGGTGCAACCAGCAGAATTATGAGCATTTTCAAAGTAGCTCAGTGCTGTACTTCGATTTTATAGCTTTGCAAAGATTCAAATCACCAGGTTAAAGTCAGTGTTCCAGCAAATGAAAAACAGTTGATTTCAGTGAGCATGGGGGAGGAAGGGAAAGACTTTGGCAATTCTGTTTGAATCCTCTGTCAAAGCATCTTAAAGATGTAACACTGACATTGTTTCAATTGTAGGAAACATTTGGAGGGAGCGTAATGATCAAAGATGTGGAATTTAACTACCCAAACCGACCAGGAGTCAAAATCCTCCAAGGTTTGAATCTTAAAGTAGAAAAGGGACAAACTCTAGCTCTTGTTGGTAGCAGTGGTTGTGGAAAGAGCACTGTTATTCAGCTGCTTGAGAGATTTTATGATCCACTTGGTGGAGAAATGGTACGTATTTTTGTAAGAACATGTCAACATGTTAAGTGAGTTTCTACTTATTTAGTTTGATGTGATATAATAGATACTCCTAGTTTTATTTTAAACCTATTTTTCATGTTAAGGACAAACAGTGGCTCATCAGAGCTCTTTATTTAAACGTGATGAATGATATAATGGGAAAAAAGCCCTGTTTCTCACATTATGATGAATTCATAAAACAAGATCTGCATGGTAAAAATATGCCTGATCCACAGCCTGATGAAGGCTTTGGATTCAGAGTGGTTTTCCTGAGGTCTTTATGTTAAGAACAATTTAGAAGTTATTAAATATATGTATCTACAACTGTATAATGAAGTAAAAGAATTTGCTGTCTTTTCTTTCCTAAAACAGTGAATATTGACACACAAAAAAAATTATCAGAATTTTTACTTGTCAGAAACATCTTTCAAAGTATACCCATTTACCAAGTTATATATTGTAAATACTTCTAGTAATTTTGGTTTAAAATATGTCTAGGTCTTCCCACAGCAACTGTACATATTTTTTTTTCACATTGTTTATTGCTGTTTTCTGTTTGACATTAATGTGCTCAGACATTTTATTTGAAAAAGAACCCATATATTTTGGGTTCGGTGAGGTGAGAATAAGAAGGATTTCAGAAGCTGTCTTTGCAGAGATGCTCACAAAAGGTAAAGCAATACTTAAATAAGGCCTAGATGCAGCAGGCAAGATCTTTTTTGAGTTTGGAAATGTCCAAACAGGTCCAATATAGCAAACTGATGTGTAGAAAGAAGCACAGAACTGAATTCTTTAGTTTCATCAGTGATTTTTCACATCAAATTAAGAACAGGGAGCTGACCTTAGCAGCCTGAAAATCCATTGGAATTCTAAGGAAAAGGGGTGGCAAATACCAAAGTAGTTGAAAGCAATTTCAGCCTTCAGGCTTTCCCCTCTGCCTTTACATTCACATATGTAGAAATGCTGCCACTTATTTAGGTGGATTTTTAATTAGGTTCTTATGATCTCCTTCCTTTGAAAAACAACTATATTGGCTGTGAATTGGCTGTTCTAGCACAAACTGTGGAATTAGTAGATTGATCATATCCAGTAGCCATGCTAGGCAGCTCTTCAATTTATCCAGCTGATCATGCCACGGAGCCTGAGCACTGCACTGGGTGATTCTCGTGGATATGTAACAGCCCTCTAGATGATCTAGTATATTTGTGTCTGAGTTGATATTACTTTTATAATTATGAAACTGATCTATGCAGAAAAAATAATCTGTTGTCATTTATCTAATAGACAATGATAGCAAGTCAGTAGCCAAATTTTCAGAAGTGTGACAGAGATGCCAGTAAAGAAAACTGGCTACAAATGGCATCATAAGGAATCCAGAGGTAAATTTGTCCATTGTCAGGCATTACATCATGATTAAATTTAAGACTGGATGCTTGGCTTACAAGTGTGTGAATGAATAAACCCAACTCTTCCTTTATTTAAATGAAATACTAGTGCAAATCTGTTCCTTCAGAGGGAATATATATGTGAGATACAGGAAAGTACTCACGCTGAAGAAAAGAATGAAAGAACCTTACCTAAAGTTATCTGATGTTGTCTCAGCATATCCTATCTTCCACTGCTTTCAAAATTGTCATTAAATCTTGAAGCAAGATAAAGGCCTGAAGCAGCAGAAGGGACTATCCTCACTTCTGCATGATAGCCCTTTGAAAATTTTGGAACATAGAGAAGGAGGGCAAGGCACGACGTGTCTCTAAGGAAAGAGCTGCAATTGCATAACTTCCATGTATGAATTTACAATAAATCTCAAATGCACATATAGCCGTGTGGCTAAAATTCAAAATGTCTGGGTTTTCAGCTTTTTGATGGCAAAAATACAAAGACACTAAATATCAAGTGGCTAAGAGCTCAGATTGGTATCGTCTCACAAGAACCGATCCTGTTTGACTGCACTATTGGTGAAAACATTGCATATGGAGACAACAGTCGGCAGGTGTCACATGAGGAAATTGTTAGTGCAGCAAAAGAAGCCAATATTCATTCCTTCATTGACTCTCTGCCATACGTAAGTTGTTCCTTTTCTCTCCTACTCAGAACTGGAGGTGATCTACTGTGGCGGGTTAAAAATGTATCCATTTATGATTCCCTGGAATATAATCATTCCCTTAGATGCAAATAGATCTGAAAATGATTTTTAAATCTTATCCTTTCTGAACTGTGTTTGCCATTCTTATTTTTATGCTGAGAGACTCCATCATCAGATGGAGAGCTGAACATTTAACGTGTCAGGAAAGAAAATCCACAATTACAACTAATTTAGAGCTGGAAGTGTGGGATGGGTTTTTTAACAGTCGAGCATTTCTTTTTAAGCTCCTATTTATCTCAAGCATATGTAAAAGACTCTGTGAGTCTGACAATTTTCTTACACTTTTCTTCCAGTTACACATAGTCAGAATTTATATTTCTAGTATTCCTACAGTTAAAAATAATACTAAGAAAGTTTTTCTCATATATATCTGACCAACACATAATAATGTAAGAATTAGTATGTTGTGTCAGACGAAAGGTCTGCCATGCAAAAAATCTTGGCAGTGAACAGCAAGACATATTTACAAGTAAGTCAATTTCTAACCTGTCAACTTGTATCCACAACTCCTGAAGCAAGGAATTTGCCAGCTTAGTTGTACATTATATATATATTCAGCTTAATTTCATGTTCTTAGGCTGTTTTTTGCATTTCTTAAAAAACCCCGCAAAACAACATAATTTCTTCAGATCATGTTTAGTTTCTAATCGTTTATCAAGATCTGCTCTTTCCAAACTTTGCAGAGAAATATTCTGTTATACAATGATATTTATGAAACTTTGGTGCTTTTTGCAACCAAATACATAATACCTCAAGGACTACTGTTACCTACATGAGTTTGTCCAGAGACATGACTGTTCCTCCTTAACTGGCATAACTAAATGTCCAAAACTGTAGAATAAACATAGACAAAGTGTATAAACATCTATGTCTACATATATAATTTGGCCTGAAACTGATACATCTTCCACATAGCCAGCTTGGAGTGTTTCAACTCAGAACTTGATCCCAAATATTGCCATAGACTATCAATGAGCTTTGGTTTTTTATCTACTGATAGAGAATTATGTTGCCTTCCAACTTTACAGGGGTTGTTACTTTGAATTTATAAAATGTTTGATGCTACGAAAAAGTCTTCTAGTGAAAGAACTGTAGATCTGTGGCAGATAGCAAAGCTGGTCATCTGTTTTCAGAGAGCTATTGGCATGAAATACTCACTTCATAGATGTCAGGCACCATATGCTTAAATATATGCTTCAGAATCGATTTGCATGCATAGTATGAACTTAATATATTGTTTCTAGAAATACAATACCCGCGTAGGTGACAAAGGAACCCAGCTTTCTGGTGGCCAGAAACAACGTATTGCTATAGCCCGAGCTCTTGTACGCCGGCCTCAAATTCTGCTACTGGATGAAGCTACATCTGCCTTAGATACAGAAAGTGAAAAGGTAACTTGAACCAAAAGTCCAGAATCTATATCTATCTTTCTTTGTATTATGATTGTTTTCACTTCCACATATTAAAGCCCAAAGCTGAAAATATAGTGGTTTATCTAAATTACATGTTTATGCTAATAATAGACAAATATAAAGGTTTTACTCCTCCTTGACAAAAAATAACCTGCATTTTTTTGCATCTCTGTGGCAGTAAGCAGGTTGAAATAGCAATGAAGAAAGCATTTCTTTGCCTGGAATTCTTCAATTGGAAAGTGCTATCAAAATTGAATCAGAAGTCTCAAATTTCAGAAGCTGAAAAGACTGAGGATGCTTCCAGAGAACTAGGAAACTGCCAAATCTTCGTTTCATAATTTTTCTTGCTTCTCCCATTGCTCTCTAGTCCTTGCTACATGTTCATGGCTAATATGCAAACTTCCAGTGAAAAAATTGCTAGAACATTTCTTTCTTTTTTAAGCCTAAAGCCATAATCTTGGTGGAACAGAAGTACAGGCTAAGTGTAGAAAATTAACAGATTCTACAAAAGTACTTACTATTAATGAGGCAAATGTTATAAAAAATACTATTATATGAAAATCTCAAACCCTGTGGACTGAGTTTTGGTCAAACCTATGCATGAAAACATAAGGTTTGAGGGGGAAATGCCATTAAACAATTCCAGGCTCTTTTGTTTTCTTAATTATGTGCCAGCTAGGTACATAAATTTAATCTCATATTTTATTTTGCTTTAATAAATATAAGGACTAAGGAAAAGAAAGCAAAGGTTCTTATTAGTATTTTTGTGCCAGTGGTAGCTTTAATAAAAACATGATTCATGAGACTTCCTGTGAAATCATGAGAACTAGTATAATAATAGTTGACCGAGGATTACTGACTTATTTCCCATCAGTTATGAAGGGACCTCTGGAGGTCTCTAATCAAACCTCCTCCTCAAACAAGTGCCGATACTGAATTCAAACAAGAATAATCAGTGCTGTGTCCAGTAGGGTCCTTGAAAATATACAGGGAGATTCAACAGTCTCTTTTGTCCCTGTTCCAATGCTTAATTATCCTTGTGGTGAATATTTTTCAGAACCTCCTCTGTTAAAATTTTTAACCATTTTCTCTTGTTCTCCTGCCATGCACCTGAGTAATGAGCTGGTTCTATCTCATCCTCTTATCTATCATGGCATCATCCACTATGACAGTTTTGACTCTTTGCCAAAACAGGCCAATTCTAAAACAGGAAACTAAAGCCACAGATACTGCCTTTCCCTCACTGTCATATCAGAGTTTAATTCGCAGATGGCAATTGAGGTATATTTCACTACAGCTGCTATAATAGTTCACCTTGTGGTTTGTTCATTGTGCAGATTGTCCAGGAAGCATTGGATAAAGCCAGAGAAGGTCGCACCTGCATCGTGATAGCTCACCGCCTCTCCACCATCCAAAACGCTGACAAGATTGCTGTAGTCCAGAATGGCAGGGTTGTAGAGCAGGGGACCCACCAGCAACTCCTGGCTTTAAAAGGCATCTACTATTCTCTGGTCAATGCTCAAAGTGGATCATGCAGCATGTAAATTAAAAGCAGTAGTTATCTCTGAATTGTCACTGTAATTATTTCAATACTGCTATTTTTGTCACTGTAAGTATTTCAATATCAATAGACAGTCTTGATACTTTTGGTTTTCCTCCTTCCTTTCCTAAGTCTATGAAAACAAGAAATACTAAGTAAATATGTACCATTTTATCACTACTGTTTTTCATTATTCAAAACACGCTCCTATGTGACCAACACAGAAGCCTATTGCACTAATAAGAGTAGAAGCATGCTAAACCAGATACAATGAATATTAGCTTGCTTTGAACTCTGTCAAAACCAGATTAGTCAGGCATGTCTGGTAAACAACCTGTAAATATTTCCGTGCTCAGTAAAATTAGTTTTGCTGGTGCCAGAAACAAACCTCAAACCTTATCCTCACTGCGCCTGTGCAAGGCTTGTTATTAGCTTGTTACAAGAACTTGCAGGTCAGTTGGAGGTTGATGCCAGATGTCTTTTGTTATGATGTGGAATGTTAGCCTGGGATGACAGCAAAGGTCATGTGGATGCAGGCTGAGAACAAAAGTCCTAGAACTATTACCTCTTTGATGGTCAGTAACTGATCATGCAAGAGGTGCAACCTTAAGAGCTGGGAAAAGACTGCTTTAAGTATAACACAGAAATGAAGGGACAGGTAAGAAAACAACTCACAACTGGTGAGGAATGTGAGGCACCTGTTGCAGCCTATGAAACTAGTATCTGGAAGTCTCTCAGTGTTCTAGGGTTCAGAGGTCAAGGGCTAAGCACCCCCTAAAAACTATAGTATTTTATAAAAGGTGAAAATCTGGAATTCGGGCTTAGAGGAGGGGGAAGGAAGGCATCTTTCAATGTTAGCTTCCTTCATTGAAGAGCTGTTGAACCTTATCTCCCAGATGACTGAGACTCTCCAGGACTGTAAGCACAGGTCATACATGTCGTCAGCTCTGTGGTATTGTATATTAGCTGCTAATTTAGGACGGCTAACTGCCTCGAATATGCACTAATAGTGATTAATAATTATTAAGAACTAACCATAAGCCATGTATATTGGTTAATGAATACCTATGCAGTAAAGTTTTATTATTGAGTTGAAAACTGGCCTGATTAGTCAGTCTTCCACACTCCTGTCACAGCAATTTCTGATTCCCTGAGATTTATATATATATAATCTGTTCTATCTACATGTAGATATTTATACACACACAGCCAAACTGCCTAAGTCTGTACTAAAACCACTCTCCAGAATGTTGATTGATGCAGTCTTATTGTATTCCTCTTGAATCACTTACATGGGGTTTCTTTTGTTCCTGTCTTAGATGGAAAAACAATTTGACTAACAAATTTGTTTCCTATTTATGTATTAATACAATCAGGTTCTTGTCCATGAATAAGGCTATTAATCTCCACTACAATATAGATAAGTTATACTTGCAATTGTAAGAATGTAATAGATATTCTTTATCATAGTCTGAAGATTCAAGTGAGAACATAGGAAGGTTTTTTTACTAAATTCTGAATTTTAGTCTTTTTTTAAAAAAATAGGCTTTGTAATTTTTGATTATGCAATTTCTAATGAATTGTAATAGATTTGCTGTAAGTGTCTGTGGGTAGAATTGATATCATACATTTGCTTAGTTAAGGAGACAGATATGCTAACAATTTTTTTGAAGGCAGTGAACAATCTTTCACTGATAAAGAATTTCTAAAATATCCTTTAAAATTTCTCTAGAATTACTCATGAAAAAAAAAGGAATGCAAGGAGATATTTCTGTGTCTGAACTGTCACACTAGTTTTCTTTGAGTTCATGATGGAAGGTGTGTATTTTCTTCATTATTGCAAATATTATTAATCAATGACTTTTATTTTCTGTGTCCATGCCATTAATTTGCCAGATGATGTCCTCATTCATTCAGAAAATAGCTAAGTTACTCTCATTTTCTTTTAGTAATTTCTTTTTCTTCTTCATGTACACCTTCAACTCAATATATACAGTGTTCTGTCTAATCCAAAAAGCACATTATTATGAGGTTTTGGTTACTGTCCAAGATCCCCACTCTTTTCTAAGGGTATAGTTATCAATTTACAGTCATGACAGCATTGCTACCATGTCTACTGAAGTCAGAGTTCTTAAGAACTTGACTAGGGCAGTAGGCACTAGCTGCTCTTCTCAGCTTGTGCTGTTTAGCAGTCCTACTGGAGTCAATAAATGGTGGTAGATAATGTTTATCTTAGCATTTAAATTAAAGGCCTTTCAATTATTTCTTCCTTATTTAATCCTATTTGTAATAAAATATATTAAGATAAAGAAGAAGGTTAAAGAAGAGTCTTCCCATGTATTAAAAGTATTTCTGAGTATTACAAGAGCAAGAGGTTTTCATTTAATGTGGGTAATTTGATTTCAGATACAGAATTTGAGTGCCATTTTCCTCAGTGAACTACTTATTTAAGAAGTATTATATTCAAAATGACTGACATTCTACATGTAATGTATAAAGAACATATATAGACATTAACAAGCTTGAGTGTTAAAATGTTACAGTTATGTTACATACTCTGTTAAAGTGAAACTTTTCACCTGCAATTTACGACTGACATCAGTATTTTACACCAGATGAATTTAGTATTTCCTGCTAATGGAAGATAAAAGCATGACATGATCGCTTGCTTTTGCAGCTATGGACAGGAAATTCAATGTTTGGTTCAATTTAATATGCCACAAACTTTCTAACAGATGTACAATGCACTTTTATGTTACCTGTGTTAATAATTTTTAAAAAATTTAGTTATATAATTGGTAAAACTGGCTGCAGTGGAGACACAGAGATGGTTTATCACTCTACAGTGAGGAAAAATCTGTTTCTAGAATGAGTCTGCTTCACAAGAATGAGCGTCTGGTGAGTGTATTCATGAGTATTTGGGAAAACTGTTCTGCAAATAGTGGTCTCATTGAAAAATAAATATAACTACAGAATTTAAAACTTTCAGCTCCTGGCTGGAAAGAAAATGTGTATCAGTTTGGTTCAGTAAATAGTCTGGTGCTTGAGTCACAAAATCAGATTTGACATTTCTGAGAAGCCTCATGGAGCACTAACAGAGTTGTTTATGTGTGTGTAGCTACTCATGATGTTGAGCACTTTGATTCTTGCACTGTCACGTACAAATATCAGAATAGCAGCTGCAGTTCTCCTGCACATAACCCCCTATCTGTCTCTATCTTCTGGATAGAGAAAACCCCTCTTTCAGGTGTTTGCTTCGGGATTCCCATATCATGTTCAAAAGCAAAGCATCAGAATATTCATGCAAATAAAAGGAACTTGTATCTCAGATCAAGTCAACAAAAGTTTTGGACTACTGTTTTCATCCACAGCTTTTTGTTTCTAAATACTCAAAGCATATTGCAAATGTTAAGCTTCAAAATACCCACATATCAGTAAGAAATATTATAGCTGATTCAGGAGGAATCATTTCAACATTTTCAAGTATTTTGCCTACTGACCTCAGTTTCACAGATGATAAATAACTGACAAACTGGCCAATTACTTGGATTCCAGACTAAAGGCTGAGGTTGCGTATCTTAGGCATCTAAATATAATTTTTTTATCCATTTACCATTTCACAGTAAGCCATTAAATCTGTCATCTTAAAAAGTCTGTATTGGGGTTTTCACATATTAAACAGATACTTGAACACTGCAACATAATTTTTCCTCAAATTATATGTTTTCTATATTTAGAGATGTAGCTATACTATTGTATTTGGTCATAGTAAATTCCGCAGCTTTACTTCATTATCTTAATTGTATTTGATCTGGAAAATCCATTTTGTATTGCACAATTGTTCTTCAGCTATAGCTGTCTAAAAACTGATTTGGACTTTTGTTTCTAAGTTTCATCAAGAATAAGGATCAAGCAAGCTCGTATCCAGTTACTCTCAGTATGTTCCAGATTGTCAGGTTTATTATGATTCCTTATATTACAATAAAATATGTATCTAGGATGTCCATGCCAGAGAACAGCTAGCTAAAAATAATTCTCAATAACACACCAATGAATTTCTCACTGTAGGTGATAATGTATGTCCATACACATCACTCAATTGTGATGCAAGGATAGACTCCACATCTCGTTAAAGTTGTAAAGTAGGTATGCTTTATGCAGCGCTGAGGTGCATGGGGGACAACTCCTCCAAAGGCATGCACACCTCAGCATTGTTGTCCTTTTACATTTATTTTCCAAAGTTATGCATATGCATAAGGTTGCACCCTATACATATTCATGTTCTATCCCTGCTTCATATTATGAGCTAAGAAGTCCTTTGCGCCTGCACAGTGCCTCCTAATGGTCTTGAGAGAGGGTCTCTAAATGAAGTAAATGAATCTTCTTCAAGCCTGAACTTTTCACCTCTAGTCGTTACACATGCTCCCAGAGGCTTGGTCATTGTCCAAAGCACAGAGCCAATTTCAGCCATCCTAGGCACCCAGAGGATGGGAATCAAGTCACAGTCCCTACTTCTTAACAATAGTTATGTACTCATATCTTGTTCTAGTATACAAGGTGAGTACTATAAGCATGAACGAGAAGT
>JBCJKH010009661.1:26580-48766 GCA_039877255.1 Loriculus beryllinus | reverse complement strand
AACCTGACAGTTTTTTATGTGGTTTAACACTGTGATCAGCTGCTTTTAATATCTACATATATATGAATTACATTTGTAAATTTATGCAATCGAGAGATCCGATATTATTTCATTAATTAGCTAAGAAATCATTGAGAATTAAACCCATAAATTGCTACAAAATAGATTTAGATTCAGGAATATGTTCAGAAAGTATTGCTGCAATGGTAAATAGCCCCAGTTGAAGGTTATAGCAGATTTTGTTCTCTTTCGTAAGACTTAAGACATAGCTATGGCCAAAACTAACCAGCAGCAAAGACTCTGATGTGCAGCCTGATTTGTTTTGTACAGTTTCACGCTATGTTAACACCACAGTAACTTCAGCATGCATAAACCAAATGATTAACATCTGTGCTAGGTGGCTGTTCTATATCAGCATGTTCCCAAGAAGCGTGCATGACATTGTGGTGAGGTTTTTCTTTTTAAAAATTATTCATACAAATTCACATGGAGAAGAAACTTCAGAAATATTGACTAACTTCTGTTAATAGGTATTGCTATTATGTCTAATAATTCTAGTCTATTTTTATCTTAGGATGTATTTAAAAGGCTGACGTCAGAAATCATCTTGGTAATTGAGCAAATTTCATCTTGAATTCCTTGAGAGTTTATATGTATGGAACTGTGTGAGACTATTTTAAGAGTCATAGTAGGAGTGTATAAACACTTTCAATACAGATCAAATATGCATCCTAATATAAAAATATTAGGTAAAATACCAGTAGGTAGTCAGATGTCCCCTGGAAAATTTTTTTGTAGCTCTAGAAGAGATGGCCCTTGATGCCAAATAATCAAGAAATATTTGAGATGTGATTTACTTCAAAGGCTGACTTTCTATGAGAAATTCCAAGCCATGCCTGCTGAATCAAAGCAAAGGACCAGAGACCCTGAGGTGTGTAGAAGTAGAGCACGATTTTATAATTTATGCTTCTAAATGAAACTTATTTGAGGTATTACAAGTGAAAGCAAGGTGAAATTTAAAGGGAATTTGTGTTGCATTTTGACATTACTTGGGTGGCTTATTAAGTACAAAAGTCACAAAATAAATGAGTTGCAAACATCTATTCCAGCTCACAATTAGGAACCTTGAGTACAGTGAATTAGTCCTAGAATATTAGGTACTGAATTATATATGGAAAACATATTTTGTTTCTTATAATAATACTGTTCTGTAAACTAGATCAGGAGTCTACGATTATCAGTAGTATGTGTCTATAGAACTCAATGGTGAAGGCAATTGCTGTTAGAAACTTGATCCTGGGATATGAAGTCTTCAGCATGTTGGTGCTGTGTTGTATAAAGTGTCTGTAAGAAATAAGATCTTAAAATTTTATACAGGCAGCAGCTTAGCTTTCTAAGTGGGTAAGTCTTTCATTTGCCAAATCAGTCAGTATGTGATGCCTCTCTTGTGCAAAACCATTGGAATAGACAAGCAAGAGCTGATGGGCTAGAGAAGAGGTCTTTAGGTGGTCTCAAAAAACTGTAGAACACGGCACAACATACAAATGCTCTTTCATAATTTGTATTGAGCAAACGTGTTTTCCTCTCAAATATAAAACTAAATGCTTCAAGGAAAGGCATGTAACTGAGCTAAGGTCAATTGTGGTGAAAATAACCAGAATTGCACCAAGGACAAAGACCATCTTTGTAACAATCTTTAAAATGCAAAATAGTTATTTTTACTTAATATTGGGTGAATAAGTTACAAGGAGCTCAGAACATTATTGCCTTACTCTCTGTGCAGAAGAATGCGTCTGTCAGTGCATACTGTTTTAGCTCTTGTGGTAGCTGCATCTGAGTCCTAGTATCTGTCAAATTGTCCTGTCTGTCTGAGGACACTGGAAAGCTGTTAGGTGCAATATAAGCAGAGAGCAAACCAAAGCAGATGGGGCTGATGCTGTACTATCGGCACTAGCTGTGCTTTGAGGGAGGGATTGTTTTGGACTGGATTTAGTCTGGTCTCTTTTAATGAAAGTCCCAGGTTCCATGTGGTTTGAAGCTGTCCACAATGCCATTCTCCTCCAGGCCTTGTGTCTATGGTAGGAGCTGGAGTACATTTGGTGCACATCTGGAGCAAAGTTCAATTTCCAGGAAGAAATTTAGTCCGTGTGTAGTGAAATCACTATGCTCTAAACTAATTCCAAGGAACACGGGATGACTGGAGGTTTTAATTCAAAACTGCACCACTGCTCTTAACCAAAACATAAGTGTAGGTGTCACATCTTCTCTGCTTTTCAAGGGTAGCATGGTAAAGAAGGTCTATCTGTGCTATCCAGATAAAACTACAAATAAAAATCCCCTGATTTTTTGCAGGCAATGCTGCAAGACTCATTTGAAAACCAGCAATCAATGTTGTTGACTCAAAACACGAGATAGCCGAATCCTATCTAACTTTGAACACAAGTCAGGTTTCCCAGCTAAATCCTATGACTGAGAAGAGTTAAAAAAGGAAAAGGTAATTTTTGCAATTAACCTCAAATGTGGATTCATACTGCAAATCATGTTACTTTTATAAATACAAAATCTTTATATACATTCAAATTTGTTTGCTTTATTTTGTTAATGTAAATGACCGTACATTTAAAGAATTATTTTAATTGGCATAACTGCTACAATGTCTTTTGTTTAGCCTCATCTAACATACTTCACACTGCAATAAATAGGGTTTTTTCTCCTGACATGGTTGCAACTAAGTTTTTTGGAAATGACATACTGGTACTATGAGTGTTGCAATTTATGGAAAAGTTTTATTGCTGCCCAATAGTCTTGGAGTGGAAGAAAACTCTTTAGTGACTCACAGGCTGATTCTCCTATATTTTCACACATAAAAATGGACTGACATGTATTAGTACCAAAACTTAATCTGAAAAAGAAGACCTCAAAACAGACATGTCTTAATTTGTTACCTTTTTAGAGTCACTTTCCCAAACCTTAGCTATACCTGTGAACACAATTTCTCTCCCTCATAATGTCTGGTTAAAAATGCTTTAAGAGTTTTTCAAATTCAATCACAGGTAACTGCTTTATCAGAAAAAGTTTCTGAATTATGTAGGGTTTAAATTTCATTAAAGTACCCTTTTAGTGTTCAGATGGTTTGAGCACAGTTCCAAGTACTGAGCACTTCAATACTATACAAAAGTAAACTCAAACAGTAGAGTAGTTTATACCCTCTTTCAGACATCAAACAAAGTTAAATGTGCTGTTTGTGCATCTCTTAATGTAAGCTCTCCCGTGTGCTTCCAGAAGTTAAGTTTTACAGACTTCTTCATGTTGCCATGTGTAGAAACATGTATGTAGTGTGTAGACAGTGTGTATGTAGTATGAAAACGGCTAATCAGAGACTGCTTAGTACAGTATGAAAAGGAAGTGGGATACCTGCCTAAAGTGTGAAGGGCAAGGCCCATGAGGAACCAAATGTTAAAGTGTGGTGGGAAACAGCAAGAAAAACAGCTAAAGTTCTGTGTACCCTGAGAAATCTGACAGTGCATATACAAGTGCTCTCGAAAGGAGTGTTTTGGTTGAGAGAGGAGAAGGTGAGGAATGCTGACTTGTTCAGTGGAAATCTTGACAAAATATCTGGTCGACTCATTTCCCTGATAGTCACAGAGATTGCTCCTGTCTAGTTTTCACCATGCAGAGGCATTCTTTCTCCTGTCTTACTAGGGCCTTGAGAAGCAGAAAAGATGTCATCTCAATCTAATTCCATAAACACTGATATCAGAAAAGACATTTTAAACTATCATAAAAAGACCCATTGTGCAACTAGAGTCTTGGAACAAGAATAGGTTATAGCTCAACCATTGTTAAAGGTTAATGTTCCTATCATTGCATTCCTTTTCTAGTTCCCATAACCAGGCTGTAATGATAGATAAATATATGAGCTATTTCTTTGTGTTGGCAAAATCACAATTCAGAAAGACATAGTTTCCTAGGTTATTTTTAAACTAATACACTGGTTTATAGCTGAGCAAAACCATCTTTTTTAAGAAGAGAAAGGAGAAAGATTTTTTTTTCATGTTATGCTGCTCTAGCAGAAAGCAGAAGTTTTGGTCTAACAAAACAGAGTAGCAGCTTTCTGAAGTCAACTCACGAGTTGAAAAGGAAACTAATTAAAACAATAACATTAATTTAATGTTGCCAAATGTTAACCGATATGGAACTTTCCACAATTATTTTTACTGTTGTAAAATAATTCAAATGTCTCTGTCATTGTTTTTTATTGTTATGTTCCTGTAAGTGCTTAATGCTGATTCCAGGGCAGAATTTCTATTTACTGTTAGCTGACTGAGCAACAGAGTCTTTAACAATCTCTCTTCTCAGCTTTTCCAGTTTTCATACAAGGAGGAAAATAATGTCTTTTTTAATGAGTTGCTAGGCTGCTTGCTTGGTGCATGAAGAGTGCTTTTTATCAGTGATGTATTCTGAGAAAAAATTGTAACTTTTAGGTAGTTCTACAGATCAACGCCTAGAAGTTTTCTCATGACATGGCAGCTGGGGAGCACTTTATTAGCCCAGACTTTCTTCAAAAGTCAAGAGGAAGAGGACTCATTCTTCACAGTCTTGCCAGATATAGGGAACCTCCTGAGTTTCCATAAAATTAATTTTGCACAACACTACTACTCTGCTCAAACACTGGCAAGATTGCAGGTGCTTCTGAGCTGGTAGGTCCTGGTGACTGAACTTGCACATTGTACATTCTGTGTTTTGAAGTCAATTTTCTGGTGAGTCCTTGGCACAGCATAGTGCTGTGCTCAGTGCCTGTTCAAAAAGATTGAATGCCATATTGCTGTCTCTGGTTCTAGGTTTTCTGGTTCAGGGACAAACTGAGAGGAAGAAGCAGGGTAGCTGCAACTACCTCCTATTTTTGGAATCCAATCTACTGCAACTATGTTTCTGAACTCAAACTAACCCCAAATTTTTTTTATTTTTATTTTTTTTTTTTTGTACAGGGAAGTTAAACATTCAATTAACTCTTTTCTAGCTTGTGGTGGATTTGGAGGGAAGTTAATAATACCTTCTTTAACAATCTCAAGGAAAATACCTGTGAAAGGTAAGTCAGATGAGACTTTTTGATGACATGGCTCCATGGCAGTGGTATATCCTAGCACACAAAGCTCAGGTAAATAGCCCTTGTTCCCTGCAGAGGTTCAATGTATCAGATTGCTCTTTGGAGTTTGTGTTAAGTTGTCCTTAAAAAGAGAGGGATGCTAAACTCTGTTAAGTAAATTCTTATTTAAACATCTTTCAAAACTTCATTAATCTGTTTTTTGGGGTGTTTTTTGTTTCTTTTTTTTTTTTTTTTTTTTTGGTTTTTTTTTGTTGGTTTTTTTTTTTACACAAGAAGAAATAATGAAGGTCCTTCTGTAATTGTTTTCTGTATAGGAGTGATATAGCTGCCAATTCTGTTGAGGTAACTTATTAATATTATTCCATTTTTAATGGAAAATTTAGTCTCTCTTTAGAAAAAAGAACCTAAAACAATAACACAAAAAACCAAAAACCCCCAAAACATCAACCAATAACCCCCCTCCAAAACAACCAATCTTCTAGCAAAGAAAAAATACTGCCACTGCATCTTTGTGAACTGTGAACTGCCTTTTAATAATTTTCTGGTATTATTAATTCTGAAGACTAATAGCCACTCTAAAATTATAGGCATTAGCTATTTGGTTCCTGATGTATTGATACTAAATGCAAAGGACACGATTTTCAACTTTGTCATCATTAAAGCAGCTTCCTGTATTTGTTCCTTGTGCAGATTTCTCATTAACAGTGCTGTATGCCAATTGTTTACTCAGAGGAGCAGATAGTACTGTTTACAAGTTTCACATGGACACAAGTTAAATTTGGCACTGAAGCAGCAAATCTAATGCTTTTCAGGTTATGCGATTTCTCTATAGACTGCTTTAAAACTTCTGTGCAACCCTTCTGTTGTCTCTATCAGAAACATCACAGAAAAGAATCTATGGTATTTGGGAAGGAGGGTATGAGAGAGAGTGCAGCAGCAGTAGTTCAGGCTAAATATGATTTAGCAGATACGATACACGACTGTTACTTCCATATCTTTTGCCTCTCTTTCAATGATGTGTTAAAGATTTGAATTTCCCATTTTATTCCCATTTGCAAGTTTACTGCATTAAAATTGAACAAACAACAGCTTGTAGTATTTTTCTATCTGCTGATGAAAGAAATATCACTAAAGAAGACAAACACATGATGTATGTACAGCAGAAGAAACACATGGAAGGTGCTCTTTTAGAGTGCTCTTTAGAGTGCTCTTTTAGAGTGTTTCAATTACTAGTTCTTATATGGGAAAAAACATGTCAGTTCTGCTGTGCTCATCAGACACCATGTAATCAACTATTTCCAAAACCTAGAAATATTACACACTAGTGTCTGGTTTTCCTTCACTGTGATATTAAAATTAATATAGTTTCAGATACTAGTTTGGATACAATCTCTTCATAACCTCAGCAACTATGTAAATTCGAAGAACAAAGTAAGCCTATAGATTCTGGGCTTTGGTGAAAAGATAGATGATAATAATACAGCTAATTACATAAATATTTACCCACAACATGCAAGAGTTTGTAAGAAAATAAAAGATGAACTAACTTAAAAGAAGTCTAAAAGACGTTATGTTTGAGATCTCAGAATGTTGAAAACTGTAAAGTAGCATTCTCTTTGTTTAAAAATAGCAGTGTTTATTCAAGTAGGGTGATATATATTATTCGCACTTTTGCAGACGACATATAACATGCAACAAAGGAAATTTTGACAGATACTTTTAAATTACTACATCTGATTAGCCTATCTCTTTTAAGGTACATGTTTTTCTATACCAAAAGAGGTACATTTTACAGAATCTAGTTTTTATTTCATATTATAAAAAATATAAAGCCTTGATCCTCCATTTGTACTTGGATATTGCTAAGTATTAAGTATTTTAAACACACATATAGTACTTCTCAATTTCAATGTAACTACCCCTGCCTTGGAATCACTAAGAGCATTAATTTTGAACTATTTGAATTATCTTAACTGTTCTGGGGATTTAAGAATAATAATATTTTTCTTAACAAAGTCTACTTTTTTCCTAAAATTTATATTTTTTCCAGAAAAACACAGTATTTGTTGTGATGTTCTTTGGCAGAAGAAATCATCTTCCATTAAATATGATGCAATATGTTCACCTGTAAAGATTTAGTCCAGAGACAGGAAAAAATTAAACACAAAGAAACTGATAGCCCACAACCTCATTTTATCTTAATTTCTTGGTAAGGCTTTATGGTAGCTCCAGAAATTTCTCTATCTTGTTCTTCTCTTTATAACATGGTTTGGGTATTGCTCAATAATAGCTTAAACCCCAGAATATTCATTGTCAGAAACTATGGCATTTCAAAACACATTTTTGCTTGGCAAAGATAGTCAAAGTGTTTTTCACACATCCAGTGCCTCTGAAATTTAAATTTAAATAAGGAAGATTGCTAGACTTACTTAATTTTCGTTCTGTTTTTCTTTATTTCCCTGTATAAGCTTCCATTTCATAGCCCAGAAGCTTCTTTTATTATTTTTTTTTCGTGAGAGGAGCAGGTTGTGTCAAGAACATAGATAGTTAGTGATAATGCTTTAAGGTATCACAACACATGCCTTTCCTTCTTCACATGCAGTTAAAGAAACATTGAGGACTTCTGGGGGGAAAAAGACCAGGGTGAAAGGTGCTTCTATAGAACATTGTCATGCTTTTAATAGTGCAGATCTTAGTTACATTGTGAATATTTTTTCTTGCAGTTGATTTTGTTAAACATGTGAAGTTACTTTTGTTGTAATAGCCCTCACAAGAGTGACCGATGATGAACATGTTTGTCTCTTTCATGTAAAACTGATTCAAGTAACAAGAAATGACTGCTTTGACAGTGTAGTCAATGCCGCAATAGTAGTCTTTGGGCTTTCACATTTATAGTTCAATGCTCTCAACATCACCTCATCCCTGTATGATAGACCAATATATCCTGTCAAACACTGTAAATGGTAAATACTTATGCTGAGACATATAATTAATTACACTTGCATTTTTGATACTATTGTTGGCTCTTTATGCAAAAGAAATGGGAAAGAAGGAAAAGGGACAGCATTCTCCTTTCTGGTAGCTACACTATAAACTTTTTGTAGCTTTCAAAATAAATTACTGGGTTTTTTCTATTTTTTGAAGGGAGGAAAAAAAATCCTTCTGAGATGCAATCTTAAATTTAGTACAAGAAGGTCCCAAAGGACATTGAACACGAACAAAAACATTTCCAGCATTCTTATAAAAATGCTGTGTTTATTTTGTCAGTTAGTGATTCATTACCAAAAACAGCTTGTGCATTACAAATGGTTCTACACTGTATTTATGGAACTGCAAACTGTTAAAGGCAAAGATGTCTTCATTTTTCTTACAGCCATTTCTTTGTGTGAATATGGGAAAGCCAAGTTGTACAGTGTGTGGTATATCATCTGTTTATTTATTTAGTCTTCTGGTGTCTTGCTGTTTGACGAGGAGCTTCTATCTTATAAATTTTACCACCATAAGGGCTACTAGATCTGCACTGTAGATGAGAAGTGATTGCTAGTCTTGTTTCTTTAGAACTAGAGAGCCTTTGCATAGCCTTTACCACTCCCATGGGTGAACAGGGCCTTCTATTGAGTCTGAGCAAAGAGACCTGGGCTACAAATAATATCTATTTCCCTTTCAAGAAGACATGTTACCCCATTACCTGCATTGGCAACATTATTGAAATGTGCCTCGGAGCTAAAACCACAAAGGAAATTGGTTTCCAAGAGCCATTACAAGTGGTCCATGCAATTACTGCAACAACACAGGAAAGAGATCAGACCAAATATTCAGTTGGTGTAAATCACTGCAGCTTGTTACTGATTTTAATAGAATTGATTGATTTATATCAGTCAAAAATCATGACCTATCAGAGACAGGGGTGGAAAATGTAGTGCAGTTGGCTACAGTGGCAGTTGTACTCCTCTGTCCAAAGCACATTGTGGTCACATGTATAATATAACTGAGTTCCTGCAGCTGTGGGAGATACACCTCAGATTTCCCCTCTTTGGTGTTCTTAAAATTATAGCAGAGTTTTTCAGTCACAGAATATTTGTATTTTATTTTATTATCATTAGGCCATCTGAGCTTGGCTAAACATGTGGTTGTAACTTTATTAGACTTCATCTAAAATTAATTACACCCCTTTCACCCTTGATGGCTTCCACCTTAATAAGTTACATCATATATGGACATAGGTGAAAGCTGGAATCTTCTAGCATTACTCTTTTCACATAATGGTTACAGAACTTGATCAATAGCTCAAAATGGAGAAACTCTCTTGTCCTCAAAAGGCCATACTAAACAGACATTGCCACTGCTGGTGCCAAAATGCTCAAGTTGTTTATTTGCAGTATTATCATCAGAAGAGTTTGTTTGGCATTCAAACACAAGTTCACAGAAGGACTTACTCAAAAAGCATCAGACATCAAACTCTTCCAAGAGACTCCAAGGTGCACAGATGTCCATCTCTAACATCCAAAGAAATAGCCAGTACTTCTGGATGAATCAAAAAGCACCCAGCACATTTCTTACAAGCAGGAAGAGAAAGATGAAGAGCAGCAAGTATCTTATATCTGAAAAAGAGGGGAAGGACACTTTGTTCAGCATCACTAACCTATACTTCTTTCCACTTAGGATTCATGTAATGGAGCTCACTCGTGAGTTGTGTGAGAGAAGAGCTTCGGCTCCACTCACAGAGCTTATCACTGCTATAAAAACAAACCTGCAATTTCCTGGCTGTGCCATATTTGCACATTTGTTGACTGCTAGTGTATCAACAGAATGATATTAATCAATAGACTCATAGAATCATAGAATAGTTAGGGTGGGAGAGGACCTTAGGATCACCTAGTTCCAACTCCCCTGCCATGGGCAGGGACACCTCACACTAAACCATGTCACCCAAGAGTTCGTCCAACCTGGCCTTGAACACTGCCGGGGATGGAGAATTCACCGCTTCCTTGGGCAACCCATTCCAGTGCTCACAGTAAAAAACTTCCTCCTTCTATCTAATCTAAACCTCCCTGTGTAAGTTTGAACCTGTCACCCCTTGTCCTGTCATTACAGTCCCTAATGAAGAGTCCCTTCCCAGCATCCTTATAAGTCCCCTTCAGATACTGGAAGGCTGCTATGAGGTCTCCACGCAGCCTTCTCTTCTCCAGGCCTAACAGCCTCAACTTTCTCAGCCTGTCTTCATACAGGAGGTGCTCCAGTCCCCTGATCATCCTCATGGCCCTCCTCTGGACTTGTTCCAACAGTTCCATGTCCTTTTTATGTTAAGGACACCAGAACTGCACACAGTACTCCAACTGAGGTTAATGTAATCTGGTAACTTAAAACAGTGAACAATGGGTAGATTTCATTCATTACATGCTTGTCCCTTCCTTTCATATTGAGCTTTAGCAGTTAGTTTTCTGTTCTGTATAAAGTCTTCAAGTCACAAAATAGCTCCTCCTGTAGCCATGTTGCTTTTTACTATTATTCCCATTTATTTTTTTCCATATTGAGAAAGCTTGCCACTGTAAATTTGCGTTTTCTTCTGGAAACTTTTATCTCTTCAACACTATCTATAATCAGGAGTCCTTCTTTATTTACATATCTCCAGCCCATGTTGCGACATGGATATCTGAAGTCAATACCATTATTGGTTTTGCTTTTTTTCTTACCACAAATCAAGAACACCTTTCTTTTCATTACATACTCAAGTTGCTTTCAGCCTTTTAGCTAGTCCCTTTAAACCAATATATAAGCTAGTGCAGCTACTCAATCCCACAACAGCCTCCTAACAGATGTTTTCTATATGCTGATATGCTCTTGGGAGCTGTTCTTTTCATATCACAAGACCATCTTTCCAACATTTCTGCTAAGCCATCATAAGATTTTATACAGAAGCTCCCTTCCTGCTTGTCCACTTCCTATTCAGAGAGACTGCAAAAGAAAACACACGACTGCAATCATGGAGTTATTTATGTAAAGGGGAATAAATGAAGGATGCACAGGCAATCTTAACTTGAAACATCAATTCACTATCTAGACGGAAACAGAACACCAGAGTAGGAAGATCAGAAACCCAAGACTGGATAGCACCACAGTTCTTCAACTAAAGAAATAACCAGCTGCAAAAGGCAATGAGTAGTAGCATAACCAGTAGCTTACACAAGTATTTTCAAAAAGGTGAGAGTCTTTGAAACCAAGATTACTTGATTTACCTGCCTCTACAGGAAAGGATGATTCAAGGATGAAATCAAAGAACACAGCTTAACACTGATCCAAACATCCGCTCCAAAAGAGAGTTTATGCCAGTAGTTGAGACCTGACAGACATAGCAATGGCTTGTATTCTGTTGCTAATTCTGTCAAACTGGATTTGTGCGACCCCTTCAGTTATCTTCCACAGATTTTCTAAAGTGTCCAGCTCGTAAGACTTCTCCAAACATATGGAGGAAAGAGCAAAAACATTAACTGGTGCCAAAGGAGTAAAATTCCTGCTGGCTCTCCAGACAGCTCACAACAAACTCAAATATTTCAATCCTGACAGCCAACGCTCAATGTCTGTCATGGTTCCAGTTAAACGTATCTCTGAATCCAACAGCTTCAAGCACCTTTACTAAGCAAAAATACATACTTCTTCTCCAAACTGACACACATCTTACTTGGCCACCTGTGGAACTGGTGTAGTAACGAGTTCTCAAATGCCATCACGGAATTCTCACTTGTATTGATTCCTGGCAAATCATATAAAGAAGCAGAAAGCAGGGCAGAAGCACAAAAAAAGATGCAATATGTGAAGAGGAAGAGGGTAGCAATTTAGGACAGGAGGAGGTTTAAAAGTCGGCAACATAAGTATTTCAGAATGCATCTTCTATAATCAGATAGTTGAGCTGCCGTGCAACACTGAGTTACATGTTATATATCACATAAATGCTTTCTAACAAACACAAAATTATTTCACTGGTCTCTTTGTCCCTGTCGAGTACCTCAAAAGGCAATAACCTATATTCCTAAAGCATATATGGCAATATTACCATCACATTCTCGAAAACCAGGGATCACTTTCTGATTCTACCAAAACCAAGTATCATACCCATGGACAGACAGATAGACAGACTTTAACCACAATCCCCCGCGGTGCAGTGGTGCAGGTCAAAGGTATTTTCCTCCCCTGCAATGAAAACTTATCAGGCTCTTGTAGGCAGTGTTTACATGCCTTTCTTAATGCCTTTAAAAAGGAGTATCACAATATCAGGTGCCTATTTCCAGTTCTAAGCCCCCTGCCAAACTCTTACATCAGCTTTGACACTCCCTCGGAAAACTAGAGCCTAGAGAGTTAAAGTTTAACAAAGTTATATGCAAACAAAAACATGTCTACAGTGAAAAAGCAAGGCACCCTTAGTTATAAGAGTCACTACCAAGTATGGATTATGTACATACAGCTGAGGGCAACTAAGACAGTCAATGAATACTGTTTCAATTAATGCGCTATGCTTCATAACTGCAGTGGGCAAAGCATACATACACTGTTACATTGGCACTGTTGATTAGCAGTAAAATATCAACACCATAATCCAATCAAGTTTGACCATGTGCCCATACTCCTGACTTACTATCACCTCAGAGCTGAAACTATGAACCTTATGAAGGTAAATTACATAAAGAAAATAAAATTGAGGAAAGAGGAAGTATATTCAACTGTCATATCTTTGCAATTCTTGAATATTCTACTTTCTATAGTTTTAAGAAATTCTGCATGAAATGTGCAGTGCTTTACACGGGTAATATCTTAAATGGGTAAAATAAACGATACACCATCTTAGTCAAGTATTTTACCTATGATGAACAACCCTTAATATAGACTTGAAAGTCTTATTTTAGAGACTTTTGTTTTTAGAAAGAAAGAAAGGAAGAAACGCTGAGCTGACTAAACCACCAGGAGATTCAGTACAAGGCAAGATATACTAAGAGCAATGGTATGAGTCTGTCAGAAAACTGCTGGGGAAAGAGCTGTTTTTTTCTAACAGAGCAGAAACCTATCAGTAGAGCAAAAAACGTCAAAAATGCGCAAACAGCTTCGAAAATGGCCAACGGCTTCCCTTCATTTCTGTTGGAGAAAATGCTCCACCACCACACCTTCTTTTACCACTAAAACAAGCTGTAATGGGTGATTAAGCTGGAATGCAGTGGTCTTTTCACCTGGAACGCCAGGGACTTTCACTAGTACTGCTCAGTTAGGTAGTATCAGGGAATATAAGAAAGATGGAACAGCAATTTCACAGACTAGAAAGCATGGGTGCTCAAAACGTATGCACATGAATTCTGTTAGAATCCTTCCATTTCCACACACTTAAATTCCCTTCTCTTTGTTTCTATGATGTAAAAAAGGAGTAGCCTTCCAAGGCCAAGCCTTTTTAGGCACTGTAAAGTCAAATCTTAATCTGGTTTGGAGATCAAACAGGAAGAAAAACTAATTCATATATAGTTAAAAATTAATCCCACAGGGGCTCCGCTCTTCTATTTTATGCTGGTAAAGCAGCTGCACCCCAGGGACACCTAACAATATTTCTTCTGTAACTACCAATGATTGCCTTCCACACCCAAAGATATAAATGTAGCCAACAAACTCTGTTGGCACAAAAACAGTCCCAGTACTAGGAAGCAGTAGTGGCAAATAATTTACATTTCACTTATAAGCTATAGGCTATCACCTCCTCGCCCATTCAAGTCCAACACAGAAAAGATATTTTTTGTGAAACATTTTGGAAGAAGTTTTTGCATGCAAGAGACAAACGGGAACATTGTACCAGAACAGGAGCAGCCGTTAACACGCTGTAACACTACTGTTGTTACACCACCACCATGTTGATTCATAAGCAAAGCTGTTGCTAGTCTGCTAGTACAACCTACTAGCCTGAGAGAGTAAGACCACCACCAACTCTATTTTCAATATTTTGATTCTTCCATTCACACATTCCTACTGAAAAGTATCCCAAATCCAGGATATAGTTCTAAACACTGAGTAATAATCCTGTTTTTCAAACACAACTCCTCTACAGAAAAAAATGTTTTAAGCAGTTTGAGTATTGCTGAAACTTACCGCATGCTACTCTCTAACCTTGCCTTTAAATACCAAAAAGCTCTCAAAATGAAGAGAAACAAGATTAAAATTTGTGACATTTTAAGAAAAAAGCTACTCATGAGAATTTAAAGAAGAGATGAAAGTTAAAACAAATTAAAAAATTCTTTGTTTCCTAATGAATTGGGTCACTCAAGAAAGCCCCTGCAGAGTGTATCCTACAGCTCAGGAGAAATAATCTGGCCCAAACTCCCAAGCAATGCACGTACTTGATTATCATAATCCTGTGTGAATTTTTCCTAATCAAAGTTCTTCTGGTAACTTTTAATCAAGGCCCAGAGGAGGAAAAAAAGATAATTGTCTGGATGTGCCCAATTAAAGTTTCAGCAGGACACACAACAACACAGCTTCACAAAATGCTTTGTCCAAAAAAATTAATACCAGGATTTGAAGAACTGTTTTTCACTTTTATCTATTTTGGCTGAATATCAGGTTTTCAATCTGTACTGAGAATGCAGAAGCAGATTAGTCTCCTCCTCCTCATTCCTAATAAAATATGTTAACATCTGGCAACCCAGTTCTAACGTTATTTTCCCAGACCAATCCATACTTCAAGTTCTGAATGACAGGCATTTCGTACATTTTGCTCTTTCTAAAAGAAATTTAATTAATAATTGTGATGCATTAATCTTTTAACTAGCTACTTACAAATAAGTTTCTACCACTAATCTTTTGTTCTTCTGAGCATTTAAAAATTTCATTAGGTTAGGCACTGGAGGGGAAGGATTGCTGATTTCTTGCTTCACTAACAGAATACTACCTTCACATGCTCCAAAATATTCTATGATATTTGACTGGAAGCAACACAGTCCTCTTCTAAAGAGTTAACACTTAACAAACTCACTAAGATCAACTTGAATTCAAAACTACAGTGTAATTAAAAGACAAATCAAGAACCACACACACACACAAAACACTCCACTTTCAGAAAAGCTTTTTGCCAAATAATCCAATTTTTTTAGCATGAACTTGTCATTTTAAAGCAAACGAGTGAAACCCACTAATAAAAAAAAAAATGAGACTGACAGCTAGTCATCTACCTTATAAATGGAGTCTTCGAATGTATCAACAACAAGCACAAACCTCACACAGTATTAAGAAATCAAACACAAATTATTTTATCTTTAAAGGACAAGAGTCTGGCATTATTTTAACTGCTTCAGCTAAAGAAATTAATTTAAGACAATAGCAAGGGCTGGCACAATGAAGGCAACCATATATTTACCTGGGAATTTCTCATCCTTTTAGAAGTCATTTGAAAGACTGATAACCAAGATAAAATGCTACATTCTGACAAAAAGCCTTTAGGAAAGAAAAGGGGCAAAATGCTGAAAGATGCAAACTATAATGAGATTTAAATTATCATCAAATCTTTATCCCTAAATATGACAGAGAGAGAATTCCTTATTTAGGAAAACTCAATCCATACAGCTTTCTTGCTCCTTCTCACTAGTGGCCACCAATTTCTAATCAAAAAGAAATACATAAATCTATGTGAACAAGTAACATCAAATTCTATTAAGCATTTTATTCCAGCAGACTTTTAGAAACAATATTTGCTATACTCTAGTAAACACCTATTGACATACATACAGGATTGTTTTCCTGGGGTTGATCCAAGTAGTATTTCTAATTAACCTGAACATAAAAAGATGAACAACTTTGTATTTGTAATCACCCAAGGAGAAACAATTATTTTTTAATATTGTGTATGAAAGGATGAATAGCTAGTAACATCAGAGCATTAATTATAAAAAAAAAAAAAAAAAGCTGTCTCACAATTCCTGCTCTACCACCATTAACTTCTCTCCTTTAACACATTAATAATACTGCTCCCAGGAAGGCAAATGATGGGGTTCTCTCCCTTCTCTCCCTGCCACCCTGGACTGATACCTGTTTTTTCATTCCAGCGATTCAGGTGACCTCAGAGGAAAAACAAAAACAAAGAAAAAAATACTGCAAAGGCTGACAGACTCCAGAATGCCTTCTGAAAGCCCTCAACTATCAAAAGCAGACAGAAGACACATTATCTGACCATTAATCTACCACAAAAGGTTGCTTACTGGCTCTTTTTACTTAACCTATCTATTTTATTTCCTTTTTTCTTTTCTTTTTTTTTTTTTTTTTTAAAAAATAAATGAAGCTATGCAGGATTCAATGAATGGGTAATATTAGCTGTTCTTCCCTTCAAAAGACAAAAACTCTTCAAAACAATGCAAGATGCACAAAACTTCTGGCTCCAAGTACTGAGCAAGAGACCTTTGCTGTCCTCTTCCCCTCTGCCCCAGTGGAAACTTCAGACTGCAAGCTGCTGGAATGCTTGTCTCTTGGTTGTAAAACAAGGCTACATAAGAGACATGGTGATAATACTGAACACATTTGTATTTGTTGACCACAGCTATAACTACAGCTAAGTTCAACAGAAGGTGCCATTCTCTCTTTCATTTTAATAGAGGTAATTTAACCACACAATCTGTGGGAGCATTCGCCAGGTAAATTATACCTGTATAATTTATACTGAAGATCCTTTAGTCTGAAAGCCTTAGCTCAGTAGAATTTGGGCAAACAATTAAAGAAAGTGCTTGATCACCAAGTTTCACACATTGTTTGAGCTAAGCTGCTTTAGCTTATTAATTACAAACTCACAGAACTTTCCAAGGGAGCACCTTAACAAGACAACATTCCCCGGCTTTTGCAAATCTATTGTTTTGTCTTCTTCCCTTCTCAGAGCTCAAATAGCTAGGCCTAAATAGGCAGGCCTAAGAGCAAATACAAGTACATCACTAAACTGAGTAAACAATCAAAAAACCAAAACCAATACTGAACTAACTCATCTCGGTTAAATACTCATATATTTTGCATTTATCTTCTTTTACTCTAGCTTGGCTATATACCAAAGCTAATATACAACATATCAGTATAGACTGATAGTTGAAGGTTACATAAAGGACTAACAAATTCTTAGTGGATAAATGAAATGTGCTTTACTCTCCACCCATTCTGGTCTCAATTACAGTACTTGCATTTACAGTTTAAAAAATTACTGACATTTATATCTTCAACACTACCAATGGTACCACTACATACTTCAAGATGTTAGTAATTACCAATAATTTCATTGTGTTCATATCCCAGAATTTATTATATAGTTACAGTAGCCACTCATTTTCTTTTTAATTCTCAAATATTTTGTTTGAACAACACAAATAGCATCCCATACTGTGACATTTCACAGTACAGAACATGTACATCACCAATGAAGTTTCAGTTGACTGAAAGCTTTCCTTGCTTAAGGCTGGGTTTGTCCGGTTTTTTTGGAAGATATAGTAAAAATAGTTTAGAACTTTTTCCTGGACAAAGCTGCTAAATTAAATAAAGAAAAAACTTATTCTCAAATTATTAAATAAAAAAGCTGACAATATTGGAGATAAAGCAGTAAGTAACTGCTCTGAGAACAGCTGGAAACACAGAACTTTGGCTAAGACTAGAAGGGCAGGTAAAAATAGACCCGAGAGCAGATAAAGAACCAAGTAAGTTTACCCAAAAGCATATGTAATTTTTCTTCGTATGTCAGTGGCCTGAACGCATTTTCCCCATCCCCTACCCCACTGGGTGAAACTTGTAGGAACCTTTTCCATTGCTACTGACTTGTGTTTTGTGATAAAAGGTCCTGGTGATATTGAACTGTAACATGAATTCTGCATTGTCACCTAGCACAATTATTTTATTAAATGCCTGTTTAGACATTTATTTAAAAAAAAAAAAAAACAGAACTATTGCTGGGACAAGACTTCTCAAGTAGCACTTGATTTTGATGTGTGCATGTATTTTGATGGCAGCCCACCCACAGGCAGTTTTCAAGGGCAAAGAAAAATAAAATCCTGATTATAGAAACGGATGGTGAAAGCTGACATTCTACACTCTTGACTAAAGCTGGTTGTGTCATTAACTACAGTAGCTCTATTTAGTCAGATTTAAATATTTACAACTCTCATGTGCCTAATTTTAAAGAAAAGACACAAGATTATTCTGAGTAATAAAACACAAGCCTAAACCTGTTCCCATAGATGTATTTGTGAAAGCTGTTTAAAAATGTCAAATTGTAATTTACACTTTAAAGTTATCTGGTATTAAAACTGAAAGCAGGGGAAAAGTAAAACATTGGTAATTAAGATGTCAGCATTACAGATAAAGTCAATCTTCCAAGTTTAAGATGCAAATAGCTGACATTCTGTGGGTTGAGGGAAAGGCCTTAATTACCTAGCACTCTGTACAGCAATAATGTATTTTCTGTGCATTTTCAACTGAACTTCCTCGGTGCTACTTTCTACCCACACTTCTATTCTTTATGCAGACTGTTTCTCCAGCTGTTCTAAGAGCAACTGTTTACTCATTATTTCCCCAGCATTTGCTGCACTTCCATGTTACCTGTTCACATTACTAAAGATGTTATACCAAATTTTCTAAAGCAAATCCATTTTATTCACTTGTTATACACTACTCAAAACTTTTCAGAATATTTCTGGGGTTTGGGGTTTTGCTTCTGTTTTCAGGGGTTTTTGTGGTTTTGGGTTGTTGTGGGGTTTGTTTGCCTTTTTTTTTTTTTTTTGTGGGTTTGTTTTGGGTTTATTTTTTTTTTTTCCCATGAAAAAGTTGCACAAGATTGTGTTTTTCTGGGAAAAACCTTGAAATAAATGCTTTTCCTTCAAGGTTTGTTTGGGGGTTTTAATTTCTTTCCTTGAAAAACAAACAATTTAAACTTATGCAAACCAGGTTTAAACCAATCCAGCAGTAGCAAATTAGCCACCACTTTGGACAACACTGTGGTCAAAAAACAAAACACAAGATCACATCACCATTGGCTTCTATTCTGGAAGAAAAGCCTTACAGAAAACTACCATTAAGGAATGACCACACAGACAAAGATCACAATAAATTTAAATGATACACATAAAGGCTCAAAGTCACAAATTTTACAAATCACTATGCATCCATCAACTGAACCAAAGGAGCTCTTCAGGCTGATGTTTAGTGCCACTGGCAAAAAGAGGTGACTTGTTACCATTTCAAAACCTTCCTTGTAGGCTAACTTAGAACATGCTGAACGGGTAACTAGCTTTAAGTTCATCAGAGAAATTTTGGTGGATCTGTGAAAATAAGATGTAATTAACCCAGGACATCATACATGGCTGTATACATTTACAGCAGTTTAAGAAGTAACTAAAACTTCTTTAACGTATCAATATATAATTCTTACCAGAAATAGAAACAACATGGCCATAAACTGCAGTGATAGACTACTGGTATAGTTAGAGACTGCAATGGATAGCACAAACATTTCAGTTAAACACTGGGTACTTAAAAACACTCTACATAATCAGAAAAAGGATATCTTCTTCTGTCAGGCAACTTACATATGAAATGTTAGAATAATAAATTATATGATCCTGAACTGAAAAACACTTAAAATGGTACACAACAATTTCTTTGTAAATGCTTTTCATGCTGAAGATTTAATTCATAATTAAATTCATAATTAATTCAGAGCCTTGAAACCTTGCTCACCTGCAAAGGTGTCTGCTATTGTTGACTAATTTTACAGTTCAATACTAAATTTTTCATTTGCACTTCCTGTCTATTAAAAACATAATAATAAAAAAAAAACCCAACCAAAACCAACAACCAACAAACACCCAACAATTCCTTTTCCAATTTGCTAAACATTACTAAATCAGTAGTTTCCTAACCTCAGGAAAAAGTCACCAGAACATTCTACAACTAGCAACATACAGACAAAAAACCTCTAAGTTTCCTTGAATGTCTCATCAAAAGACAACACACTAATAATAAAAAAAAAAAAAGTGTTATCTTGCAACAGCATACCTACCATGGCAGGGTTTTCACGAAGTGAGTGCTAGCCTCTTTCTTTTAGGCAAGATTTGACATTCATGTATCCCAAACAAACTCATTTAATTTCTAATCAACATTTCCCCTTTATAGAGGGGGCAACAGGAACCAGGGTGAAGCAAGCTGCAGAAGGTCATTTACTAGGCCAGAGACAGCCACACAGCAAGCACAGGTTTACAGAGTCCCATAGAGTGCCTGCTTCAAGCTCCACTACTATTTCCCTATAATTCTCACAGTTTTGTAAAATATACTACTTAATAAATCATTCCCCCTATTTTGAAGTTACGCTTGCTAAAGCCTGAACATTAGAAGAGCACTACAAAAATGCATTTGCCAGATAGAGCTGAACAAAAGGAAGGCAGATCAGGCTATCTGTCTAAGCTACAGCTACATGAAGAACATTCTGTATGCTCAAGTACTTGATCTTGCTTCATTTCAATAACTCTGGAAGACACACCATGGGGTTTTTTATGCTTCTAAACTTCATGAGCAGTATTCTCACCCCATGAAGTTCAATGCTCTGACACCTCAACTCTTTTTTAGCTATGCTAAATCTAAGCTATCAGGACAAACTAATTTCATTCATTTTGTACACTCTTTCTGGGCTGTTCCATTACTTGTGACAAAAAAAATGTGTTATACTGAACGAAAACAAAAACAAGAAAAAGAAGCAGTAGTTTGAGAAAGGAAACAGGAGTGCTAGATCATCCAAATCTAGAAACAAAATGGAAAACAGTAAGAAATCGAGGAAAAGCAGTGCAGTTACAGGTGAAATCAGGAAAGACAGGGCCACTGCCATAAAACCCAGCTATCTTTTCTCCTGCCCAGTCATAATAAATCACCACCCACTCAGAGCAGCACACAGAGAAAGCGATCCATTCTTGCAGAGCAATTTCTGCAGCTACTATTGAAGAACTCCTTCAGAGAAGGTATGAATAAATAATTCAGCTGGAAATACCTGTCAAGCAGCAGGATGTTTCATGCTACTGTACCTACAGCAACCCTATCCAACCAAGTAAAACCAAGCATCTGTCCACAGGTCTGACACCACACCACAATCTCGTTTTACGGAGACAAGGAGGAACTCACAGGCAACATGGACACACGCTTTGGAAGGAGACACTCCTGTCCCCAGCCCCGCTGTGCCCGAGGATTACACTTCCGTAACCCCAGAAACGCCTGTGAAGATGGAGCTGTTGGTCACATCCTCTGACACCCACGGAGGCACCGGGCGGGTGTCCCTGACCTCCCCCCTCCCCACTATGCTGCAGCCAGGGAGGGGACCGAGCCATCACCTCCCTCGGCGGCCAGAGCAGCTGAGCCCCCCGCAAACCCTGCCTAGGGGAATAGGGATCCCTTCACCTTCTCCTCGCGTCCCCACGGAGCGGTGATATCGCTTCCAGACCTCTCCCCGAGGTACTTCGACCCTCGCCCGCCGGCCATCCTGCCCCGCCCGCTCTCACTTGCGGCTCCCTCCTCACCCCCTCACCCGCCGCGGCCCGGCCTCTCCCCTCACAACCTGCCCAAGGGGTCTCGCCTCCATCCCAGCGACACACTGGCCCTTCCCCACCTCGCCTCGCCCTGCCCTCCCCGGTCCCGCCGAGTGGCCGCCGGCCTCCCTATGCCCATTGCCGCTCCAGGGCCGCCGCGCAACCGACCCCTCTCAGCCGTTGCCCCAGCAGCTGCTCCGCCCGCACCGGTCTCCGGAGGGCACTACCACACACGCCCGAAGGAACAGCTCTTCCCGGCAGCGGGCTCCCACCACCGCCACCGCCACCGCCGGGTCCCCGCACCCCGGCGCTGCCCCGGCTGCCCCGCAACCCCGGCTCCAGCGCAGGCTCCTCACCTGCATGGACGCCATGATGGATCCTCCCCCTCCCCACCTTAACGAGCACCGACCGATACCTCCTCCAACCCTCCAAGAGCCCTACCCCTTCCAGGTAACTCTCAGTTACCTCCTGGGCATGACGTGCTGTGGTATGGAATACCTCTTTGGTCAGTTTGGGTCAGGTGTCC
>JBCJKH010009661.1:0-26480 GCA_039877255.1 Loriculus beryllinus | reverse complement strand
ACCGCATTCCGCGACCGTTGCGAGGGCAACTGGACCGGTGGCCGCCGACACGACCAGCCCGACGAACAGCATCGGGAGGCATCCGCGGATGCGTGAGGCGCTATGGGCCATGGAAATGTCCTCGCAGCATTGCCGGGCGGTCGCTCCCTTTGCGCAAAGCGTCACACGTTGCTGAAGCGAGAGTTGCGCAGCATGGTGTAGCCGCGGATCAGTTCGGCGATCCCTTGCTCCATCGTGTCCGGCCGCGCTCCGGGCGCCAGCGCGTCCATCGCCCGCCGCACCGCCGCCGGCACCCGCCGCGCGCCCATCAGCGCCGCCGCCGGGAGGGAGCGGGTTGACCTCCCCCGCCCGATCTAAGGGTTTCTCGGGACTGTGGGAGGGGGCCTGCCTGCGGCTCGCGATGGTGGGCAGTTCTGGTGAGAGGAGACGTGTCTCTGTGATAGTCTGCCGCAGGTCATTCGATGGACTGATTTTTCCACAGTGGTGGTCCGGAGACCAAATTAGCGTGGGTGTATTTCAGAGAGAGCTTTTTTTGGATTCCACGATTTCCTTTCCTGCACTGGAATGTCTTCTGTCCTTTGCACCAGATGATTTTGTGGTAACTGTGTAGGTGAAAGTAAACAAGCGCCGTTCACTAGAAGCGACCTGCATGCAATCAATAAGTTAAGCAACTTGTGGGAACACTTTGTCATAAAACAGTTGCTCCCGCTGTAGTATTGCAGACCTAAGGGATCCTCAAACGTACAATTTTTTTTCCCAAAGATAAACCTATAAAACTCACAATCTAGTGGATATATAATATCAGGGGGTTAATAAAGACTGATTTTATAGGTCATTATAATACCCATCTTCTTGCTACTTTGGCTCAAGTTCAAAAAGCAACACTGGAGTACGGTTCTCTGCCCCTTCATACCCACACTTCATGATGATGTTAAAGAATCCCCTTGTGTTCCCTCTGCTCCATTGGCAGCACCTGATTTTTCCTTCAGAGTTGGCCTAATATATACACATCCAGTGAAGTTAATCAGACAATTGGTTTCAGTTTCTATTTACTTTTGAAATCTGATTCTTTAATTTTAGACCTCAAGACAGGTTGTACATCTGAAAGCCTGCCTACTTTCTTTAACCTTACTATTTAGCATGACACAAGATACTACTTCAGCCTACAACTTTACCTCCCGGTGTATTTTTATGTATCCTCAACTTTGAAAACTGCTAACTGGAGAAAAACAAAAACCCAGCACAACAAAGCATCAGCTTTCAATTTGTATCTGGTGTCAGCAGTATTGCCGATGTCAAAGTGAGCACACCAACTTTTGGGCCTTGCTTAAAGGGGCGAACAAAAGGCAGAAGCAGCACCCTGGTCCTGTGAGGCAGCTGCAGGAGGAAGCGAGCCTCTTGGCTTTAAGTGAATTTACTGCTGACAGAATTGAGCATGTGTTGATTTCTGAGTGGGAAAGGAGAATAGCATGCCCCAAGTAAGGATCAAAAATTGATCGCCACCTAAGACAAATCCTATAATTTTTGTTCTCTAAATTCAGCTTCAATTCTCAGTCACAAAATATGGTGCTGTGCAACCTGGCACTGCTCTACCAACTCTATTTAAATAACATTTAAGTCAGAAGGGTCTTTCTCTATGTGTTTTCAAGTCAGTATTTATGTACTATATGATTTTGCAAGGCTATTTAGGTTGCAGAGGATTTATTGCATTAAGTAGACAGTTAGATTAGACCTAGTAGAGGGTTTTTTTCCCTGCAGTTCTTTGAAGTAACTTAGGCATTAAATGGAATGTCACTATTTCTGTTTTACTAGATGTTGTTGTTTTGCATGAACCAAACATATGTTTATCCTAAAATAAATTTCTTAATGCCATATGCCACAAAGATAGCAAGAACATCAAGTTTAAGCAATGGACATGTGTTCAGTTGTAAACATGGACATATTGACTATCCGTGTTGATGTAATCACAGTGAGATAAACCTGATTTCAATCCAGTATATTCAGTTTCTTAACCATGTTCCAGAAAACCCCTGTTGAAGGTCAGAAGATACGAAAAGGCATAAGCTTATGAATGCCAGCACATTTTGTAGGCTGCAAGCTGGTTTTGCATGGAAAGATCAGTTTTGTAGTCTTAAGTGAACTGTAATTGGTATAAATATGACTTATACTCTATAATAAGGAAAAAAATATCTCTGGACAAAAAGCCACCTTAACAGAAAATCATAGCTTTTAACTGTCCTTATGTTCAAGAAGACTTTTTTCCTATCACACAGAGTTTTGCAGTGTTAAAAACAAGGCACCATATTTTGAACTAAAATATTGTTTACTTAGATATAGCTTCAATTGTGCTGCAAATTCCATTCCTGAGGATAATGAGCATGAAATGCAAGGGGCAGCTTGCCCTTCACATAAATAGAATACAAATTAGTTACTACCCACCCTGTCTTAACTGGGTGTGTAAGAAACTAAAGCATTACTCTGTAGCTGAAACTCATGACCAGAATCCCCCCATCCCTGAATTCACCTTGATTAGAGTTTATTCGTACAGGACTACCAGTGGTATCTTTTATCACTGTTGTCACATCTTTGTTTTTTAAAGTGTTGCACAATTGCCTAATACGTATGTGCAACATTTTTAGCTCTTCGTCATCACGGGAATAGGTGCAGCTGGAGAATTTTCCCTGTGTTTTATTGTTTTGTTGATTTTTTTGTTTGTTTTTCCCTTTCCTCATTTCTCGGTAACCTGGCTTTCAGAGAATGCTTTTTATTGAAGTGTTTTTGTGTGGCGCATAATGCACTAGGGATTCAATCTCCTAAGCACAATAAGAAAACACTGTTAGCAGACTCCCAGAGAGAATTTATGTGAATGTCAGTATGTTCTTCCTTAAGTACAGTTCCATTCTTGATTGTGCGATAGCTCATAGTATTATTTGTTCCCAGATTCTCAGTAATCTCAGCAATGGAGAGCCCAAAACCCCAAAGTGGGTAGACTTCACCAGGAATCAGTGATATTGTAATGTGCTGTTTATTTCAGTGTTGACCTTTACCTATGTAAAATGCAGAAGAAAACACTTGCAGTTAATCCTTCCAAATCTGTTGCAGGCGTAGAGATAGCCAATGCAATAGTTGTTTGGTTTTTAAAAAAGAAAGCTTTAGTCTTTAGCTAATGCAGCCTGATCCTGCATCAGTCAATCTCAATTTTGCCAGACTTCAAGGGTCAGAGCCCTAGGTCGCAAATACTCCAAACTTCAGGGGTAAAAGGAATTTATTCTGTTATTTTCATCATTTTGGAAGCTATCTTGCAGTGATCTGATCAAATACATGACTGACTCACATATCAAAAACATATAAAAATTGTACCTCCTCGTAAAATTGTTTCTATAAATATTCATGAATTTGATCTAAAAATCCACTTTTCTTCAGAGGTTGCATTACCTTGCATTTACAAGAAAAATGCAACTACTGTTCAAACTACATTTATTAGGTAATTGATCTATCTAGGCAGCTTCACACAGGTCAAATATCTTTCTTGATTAAGGTCTCTATAATTTTATATTCCATCCCGTGTTATCCATAATGTTTCCAAACATTACTAAGCATTTTTTTCCTTCCCCTCTCCCTATTTTTGTCCTCCTGTATATCATTTTTCTACATACTCAACTATCACTGCCTGCTTCTTTACAATTTCTGCCACTGTAATAACACAGGGGATTGATTTCTTTTGTTTGTGTTCACTAGACTTTTTTAGCCTTCCATTTTGGCTCCTTCTAAGGAGGAATTAAACTGTATGTTCACATTAACCTCCTCATATTACTCCAGTGGCATAGCAACCGTAACCTGCAGTGCCTGGAGACAGCCTCTCACGAGTGAGTGTGAAGGACTCCCTGCTTCTCACAGGAATTGTCAACTGCTTCTTCTACTCCTGCCTGCCAGTGAAGGAGTTTAAAAAGTCTATGGAATAGAAACCTAATCGCAAACACAAATGTGATGCACTTGCATTTAAAGATGTAGAATCAAACCAAGACAAGGTTTTACCAAGAATATCAAAGAAATAAATTGCATACATATCTAAAAATGAAAAGAATACCCTAAATTTGCAAAATACCTTTGAGCTGTTGAGATTTTATTGTTGTTTTATTCCTCAGTGGTAATGTAGGTTTTTCATCAATGACATATTCCATTTTCATCTTGGTTCAAAATAGTAACAGGCAGATTATCACTTCCATCCCAGGACTTTCAAAGGGACAAAAGGAAGCTAAGGAAAATACAAGTTTCACCTTACTCCTGATCCACTGGATGTGCAGTGCCTGCACAAAGAGGGTAATACTGGTTTTGGATGTCATATGCTTCCATTTCTTCTCTTGTCTAGGATTTGACAGTTTTGCAGCCACTGTGTGATGTGTGAATTTCAGCTTATCCACAGAAGACTAAACTATCAAAATAATTTTCCATCAGATCAGAAAAAGAGTCTGTCTTAATATGTGGGCCCATAGTTGTTATGATTTCTGTGCGGGCAGAAGGAGGGCATGTGGCTAGGGGAAGGAGTGGAAACGCCCGTTTTAGTAATATGCCATAATTAGCAATTTGTAGTAATTGTCAAGCCATATTTTTTGGCACCAGTAGTCTGCCAACTCTTTTAAATGCTCTAAAGATAAATATCTATAAAGATAAAATCTGTAACAAATTAAAATAATGAGGATTGTGTAGGACCTATACTCATTTAAATAGATGGATGCATTAAAAAGTGCAAAGTTATGTAATTATTAAAAGTTCTTCCACATCAAAAACATCCCTTTCCAGAGCCCATGTGAGCAAGTTGATTAGTCTCCATCAAATAACAAGGGTTCAGACGCTGCTCAGTGATAATACCTGTAAGATCAAATACAATTATCATTTAGTAGGTTCATTTTAACACTGAAGACTGCACTGCAGACTTCCCATGTAAGCCCAAGAGTACTATGAATACCTAGTTGATTTTGTTACAGGACTATGCAGAAGTGACACTTTGTAGCCAATGAAGACAATACTGATAAGGAATTTTCAAAATTAATTTGCTTTTTGGTCTTGCTAGTTTAGAAGCAAGATAAAATTGCTGGAGAAGAGGTTTATTGGGTACCCTGCTCTGCGCTATTACAAACTCCTGAGTGCTGAGGAGCAAATCCTCAAATGCAGACATCAAACTGCACACTGTCATCATTAGACCCTGCACTCGCAGAGCTTGCAGAATTGCATTTTGTAGACCTGCACACCAAGATGACACTGGGCCAGCCACTTTGTGTTTGCTTATTTAATGTCCCTTGGGAAGGACACGACTTCTTATGGGATATGGCTGTGTGAGAAAGGGAAAGGGAGCTGTGTTAAGAAAACACTGTAGATGAGCACTTCCTTGACTATTTCAGCTGAACATTTTCAGACAGCTCTCTTAAGTCACAGTTGTTTGTTACACGTCAGATATTTTTCCATATTGAAAGGCTCTATGACAAATATGAAAGCAGCTTAAATCTTAATGCAATATTGATATATCATTTACATGTTTTGTTTGTAGCAAACTCAAGTAATTCTGACTCAAATGGAGTGTTACTTCTGGAAAACATCATTTGTTAATTTAGTATGGTAATGTGGGAAGTTTTTTCCTGCATGAAAAAAGAAATTAAATCCTTTGTGCCAAATGCAGTTAGGTATTTTTCAGGTTTCATAACACCAATCAAAACTGAGAACTATTTATGTGAGAGTAAAAAAACCTGTATAACAAGTATCACATTGTTTTACTAGACAGACAAACAAGAATTTATAGCAACCTAAGGCATGAATTATGTATCACTTACAGCTTATGTAGTGGTGATTTTGGAGATAAAGGTTTTCTATTATTAAGTGCAAATAGGATACCAGAGGCATTTTTTTTCATGTGAACAAAAGCCTTCGCTATGAGTTCTCACCTGAAAAGGCAGTTTTAAATCCGAATTAACATGAAATGGGTTAACAGTATTTTATTTTAACTTCAAAGTGACTTGGGGGTGAGGAAAGAGGTTGGCAACATGTAAGAAATAGCAGTACTTCATGTCTGTATTCCCGCCAAACTCATCTCACAAAACTATCCTGAAAACCAGTGACTTTGGCACTGTACAGTAAGATTTTAATTTACCAAAAACCTCTCAAGTTGTTATTTTTACCAATCTAAATTGCAGTATGTATTTCAGGGGAAACTTTAACTTAATTTTCCAATTCTACCCTCAACTAGTGAGGCTACAAAACATTACATGTTTAACCTCTCAAAAACTGCCCAAATACGTAAATTCAATAGGGTAAAAGGTTGAAGAACTCCATTTGTTAAAGTACAATCATGATCTTGCATCTCTGATTCTCCTCCCTTGGATCATGGGAGGAAACTCCTGTATTCTGTAAACATAAAACAGTAACATGGCAATGACAGAAGTATCTTTTTGTTCTCTCCTTTTTTTTATCTCTGTGACCTTTCTCCCACAGAAGAAAGACTGAACCACAACCTATGTTTCAGATGTAATGTACACAAAGTCTTATTTCATGACATGTAATGCTTGTTAAAACTTGAAGTGATAAAAGCTCACTGTTCTTTCCCCTGTGTTGCCTTTGTGATGACACTCAAACAAGCTTCATGGGTGGCTGATAATAATCACAAAATCTACTGTGTGCTCTTTGCTTGTTCCTCCAGTCATTGTGCAACACATCGAGTTCACAGCATTGTGAACTTCCCGTAAAACTGCCATCTAATAAGCTACATTTAAAAAGAAATCCAACTCCATTCCAGTTTCTTTGTCAAAAACTCCTTCACAATTGAACTTTTTCCATGGGAAAAACTACCTAAGCCCCTTCCTGCTAATTGCAATTCTTTGGTCTGTCTTTAAAGACCCAGTATAATGTTAAATTTCCAAATCTACTCAAAACATTGAGTTCCTCCTATTTTTCTGTTATTCAGCTGTTGAAATAAAGTTTACACCACAGCCTCCACCCTTAGCTTTCGCCCAGGAAAACTGCTATTTCTCACTAGTACCTACACATTAACACTGTGCTTTTATCAACTTCGTAGAAAGCTGTTACTCTCTCATAATGCAACATCTGAGACTTAACAAAATAAATAAAAGTAGGGACACAATACATGGACTGCAAAGTTACCTTTCCTGCCCCATTAATTTCCTTGTCCACTTCATCTATCACCTAAACCAAGGCAGGTGTTTCAGGCAGGTGTTGGGAAGTCCCTTTCAATGGGAAGAGGAAAAACAACAAAGGGTGAAAAAAATCCTGATAGCCACTGCTGCAACTTGTGCCTGTGAAATATGATACACAGCGATAAAACGCGAATAGAAGCAACCGATATTTCACACTTCCTGCTGTTAAGAAATGCCTTTAAGACATCGTGTTCAACACAGCTGTTGAATGTAACGGCATAGTGAATCTGGAAAGTGAATCCTCCTTTCTTCAGCCTCAAAACCAAAAAGGAATTCCATCTCTTATGGAACAGAGTTCTGATCCTTCCAGACGCACAAACTACTTCATGCTGGAGACCCACTGGAGACTTCTTCAGCAGCTTAGACATAGACAAATGATGAAAAAACATGATCCAGCAGGACCTCTGTCACTGCTTGCAGTTACTGAAGAATCTGGAAATTTTTACAGCTAAATCAATGGTTCAGTTTAAAATTTGATACAAGATACAGGACTTGCTTACTAAATAAAAAAGGAGTATTATAGGACACCTGAAGTCTTCAAAATGCCCTCTTCAAGGTTGTTCAGGAATACCATCCTCTTTTAGTACGTGGTAGTTTCTGAGAACTGTGCATACTTGCAATTCTGAGGAGCACAAAGATAGCTAACATTACACATTTATGATACTCTTCAGAACTATGGACACCCCAAACCTTTAATTTTACTCATGCAGTTTCACAACCTAGTATCCAAACACGTATTAGCAATTTGCTTACCACATAGCCATGAAAACCATGAATCGCCACGTGAATATGCTCTGAAAAGCCATAAATCAACAGAAACACAGGTTTAAAAATTTTCAATATTGAAATTTATTTCAAACTCAGGGGTTAAGCGTGGTAAATTTCCAATGATCTGATAATAGCACACCCATGTCGCTATTGCGGAAATTGCACTAATTCCCTCTGCCCCCCTCCCCCTTAGAAATCTGGTTAGTTTTAACATCCGGTGGTTTTGCAAATAGTGTGGCTCTAGGACACTACTGCATTTCCTGAGTGTTCAAAGCTACTGTATTATACATTAGGAGGAAGGAAAAACAATGAAGTTATTATTCAGAACTAAACCAGCTATTTTACCTTGCTGCTGAAGTATGGAATCATAAAATACAATGTATTTTAACAGGAGATAGTTTTGGAACGCTTGAAGAGGGGAAAAAAAAAAGGAAAACCCAACTTTTTATAAAAAGACATCCTTTTTACTTCAATTTTAAACTAAATAGTTTTAAACTTCAAGTCATTAACATCCAAACTATTAAAAATGGCCAAAGAACTTACAACTTGCTCAGACTGAAATGTAGCTGGGACTAAAATATCCATGTTGGTATTCTTTGACCTTTTAGGGTATTCCCAGTGGCTCTAACAAAAGCAGCACAACAGGGTATATCTGGTTTGTGTTTATCTTTTTAGTGCTCTTGAAAATGAGTTACTAAGAGCACTGACCAGAGTGCTTAAACACAGGATTTCAAACTATTGCCTTGCAACGCACTTCAGCTTCATTGTGCAAAACCCAATGTAGTCATAAACATCCCCACATTAACACAATAAATTGTGTCAAGTATGTGATGTGAATGTCAGCTAATCCATCGACACATTGACAAATGTCAGCTTGTCTATTCAAGTGTTGTTCGAGCCCAGGTTAAAATTTCATTTGTCAGAACTGAACTCCTCCACGGGCAAACTGCATAGTCTATGTAAGTTACTGGGTTTTGTCCAGAAAAATCTCTTCACAGCTGTATTTACATTGGCAAACATGTTTAGAGGAGAGTTTCACCCCTCTAAATTCACCATGAGTTAATACATCACTAGAGGTCCCACCATCTGTTAGTGGGATTTTCCATGAAAGACCACAACCACTTCTTGATCAAAACAAAGCTGAAGCAGTGACAGTTGATGGAAATGCTTAACAATGCTGTTCTGGCATAATTTTTACGATGCATTAGATTTATTGTCATTTACAGATGATTTTGGCAGAAGGGCTCTTCAGGCTGCAGCTGAACAATAAGCAACTTCTTGTCTCAAGTTTATTTTTCTTTTTTGTTTCTTTATGGAAATTTGTTTTGAACAAAGAGCTGATAGTCTAGGCAACTACCAGCAGGAACTACCAAGAGGTGATGTGTTCCACTCTAGTATTATGTCAGTGGCTTGCCAATCCTTTTCCCCTAAAATATTTGTAAAAACATTGGAAATACCTATGAAATTTATAAAACAGCTCCTTAAACATCTGCTTAATGCCCTTTCCTTCAACTATAAAAGACCTCCACAATTCAGGGTCTTTTTCTGTGGATGCAAGGGAGAGATTGAGGAAGAGGTAAAAGATAGGATAACTATCTTTTCAGTCACTATGTTACAAAATTTAAATGACTACTACTATAAAGATTAAATACAGACTTTACATAACCAATCACAACAATGGAAATAAACCATAACTGAACCATATAAAATCCTTATCAATTGACAGTACATTAGTAATAGCCTTATAGGTTATACAGAGGATAATATACACAGATTCTAAGTTATTTTTCCCCTTAAAAGCCACTGTCAGTATGATCACAGTCTTACTGTGCAGACAAGTGACTTGAATATTTGTAAATAGTAATGGGGAAAATTAAAGTTATAAAAGAAAAATGTATCAAGTACACCCTTAGACATGTCTATACTATGATTTAAATTAAAAGCCCTAAGCATTCTCCTACACACTCCACTTTCAACCTAAATGGAGTATCACTGTTAGTATACAAACCTTAGAGGGCACTGCTAATCTAATTAGTATAACTATGCTAAAGCTATCTTACAAAGGAGATTAAGTTCAGATGTTTAGAAACCTTAACAATAACAGAAAGTTAGAAACCCTAAGCAGCTACTCATATTTAACTATAATTACCTTTCAAAGAGCACTTGACTAAACTCCAGTATTTTCTATGGTTATTTATTAAAAGAAAGTTCTACCACACCTAAAGGATAAGGCATAGCCATCCACTAATTGGCATATTTGTTTATTTGTCTCAGTTTGTGAGAAGTTCCTTATTTGTGTAAGCAGCAAAACAAATTTCAACTGAATGATTGCTATATGCAAAAGGACTGAAGGCAACTGCCTCTGCAGTGAACTTTACAGTTCTCAACAGCACACACGCAACATGCTATCTGAAAAAGTTACTAACTGAACTACATGTATTAAATACTGAAAAAAGTTTTACATTTTTTATTATAATTTATTTTATTTAACAATCTAAGAAGTTTGCAGCCATCAGAAGTTCCAGTGCAATTTCAGGTGCAATTGGGAATTCAGGAATCTCCGTAGAGCTGTTAGTATAGCGGACCTTGTAGGTGAAATACATGCATACTTTGGATAGGACATGGGATGGGATCTCTCTAAAATTCACCTCATTTGTTTCGTTTTCTGCAAACTGTCCTGTAGAAAAAACAAAACAAAACAAAACACCAAACCAAAAGTCAGACTCTGAATTCACTACAAAATGAAATGTTTTACCATGCAAATACAACACGTTCTAAATAGACTTGTGTTAATCCCATATTCCTAGGTATTCAGCATAAAGCAGGATGTGCTGCATTTACAATCCTCAATAATATTAAGATCCCCTGCATTACAAAATGTGTATTTTGGCTGCAGTCTATTAACAATATTCTGAACAACCACACCAGAAATTTAGGTTTAATTCTGATGCTTTCTTGGTAGGTGCTCTTGTTCAGTTCCAAAGGTCACAAAACCAGTATTACAATCGAAATTTCTAGCTGTCGTAGCCAAGAAAGAATAAGTCTATATGTTCTGTATCTGCATATGCATACTTATCAGTAGTCCCTTCTGTGATCCCAGTAACTTTGAATTTTTCAGTTTCAGGCAAAGTTGACAGAGGGTTGAAACCTCAAAGACACATTAACTTGATAAGCTGTGAAAGCAGGCAGCAGGAGGGACAGGTAGGGGATGACAGTACAGAAGAGAGAAAGCACTCGTGTCAACTTCTCCCTCTTTTCTCCTCCACCCTTTTGGTCTTCACGGATTACTGCAGACACTTAAACCAGAGGTAGTTTTATATATGCAGTAACATGAGGTGCTTCCCTGTTGCAAATTCACCTCCCCTCCTCTTAAGCTAGCATTTGTCATTAAAAACAGGAACTCTTTGGCATAGGATCTCATGACCATATTGTGGCCAAAACTCCAGCAAGTGGCTAAGCACCACACAACCACCTGCTCACTTCCCCCTGCAGTAGACAAGCAAAGAGGAAAGGAAGAGCAAAAGCAAAAGTCATGGGTTGAGATAAAGAACTGTTTAATAAGCAAAAGACAAGTGGAAGAAAAGAAAAAACACAACTCATGCAAAGGCGATCACTCACTACCTCCCATGGGCAGACTGATGCCCAGTCAGTTCCCAAGCAAAAGATGGCTAAATAGCTAACCTCCTTAACCCACTCCTCTCCCTGTTTACTTCATGACACTGTATGGTATGCAATACCCCTTTTGTTAGTTTGAGTCACCTAACTGGTGGTGTTCCCTTCCAACCCCTTGCACAATACCCCCACCTATACATGGAGGGGTGAGGTGGAAAAGAGCGAGAAACAGATAAGGCCTTGACACTGTGCAAACCCTTCAATAGCTAAAATCTCTGGTATGTTATCAGCATTGTTTTGGTCACAAATCTAGACCACAGGATCATATGACCTGCTATACCAGTATACCAGCCAGACCCAGTACAGAATACTAAAGGCTCCACCATGGAGGTGGCAATGAAGAGCTACCAGTTCCTATTTGCTTTGAGCTTGACAGCTACACATCTCATGTAATGCCCTCAAGTTCTCACACCATGGGAAACTAGCAGTAATGATACTGTAAGGTCTCTAACTCTGCAAAAGCAGACAGAGTCTAATTATATGGCTGGTAGTACGATACCCCACACAGGTGAAATGTTCCACTGGAAACAGGAACTAGGCAGGATCTGGAAAAGTTACCACTTATTCCAACTTTCACACACTGTGTGATATAAATTCAAAACTGTCCGAAAGTGAGAACAAAGAACATGAAGGTACTATATCTTTTGTACTTACCTGGTCCACTCAACATAGCTTTTATTGTTCCTGATGTTAATGCATGCTCTCTTTTTACGATGAACTCATGGCCATCAGAAGATATTAACTTCACATACATAGCATCTGGGCCCTCACACCCACCATATGTTTTCTCTTCTCCATCTATAATGGAAAACAGATTACCAGTTTCAGAACACAATGAGTGATTCACATCACTAAGTATGCAAGCTGCAGTCTTCTCTATGTTTACAAACCAAAGAACCCAATATAATCAGAAATGAGACAGAAGCATTTTGCCTATTTGAAAATGGCTTCTCTGAATCACTCAGCTATCTGTTTCAAAGACACAATTTATGCAAAAGTCGGAACTTTTTTTGTTAACATCTCTTCTCTCTCATTTCTCCATCACAAAATTCTGACATGATTTCCAAAACCCAGGTATGGATGAAATTTTCCTTTAGACATTGTCAGGTGAATTGAACATACTACTGCTTCCCTCCATAAGGCTACTGCCATATTTATCATACTTACTAAAATGTATGATAAATATGGCTTTACTTACTAAAAGTTACCTGAATACACATAAAAACCAAACCAAACAAAAACCAAAAAAAAAAAAAAACTAACAAAAGACCAAAATTAACAACAAAACAAAAACAAAACAAAAAAAAAAAAAACCAAACCACCCAACCAACAAAAAAAAACCCAACCCAAAACAACAAAAAGAAACAAGCGTGTTTTGAAGTACAGGTAAGAGTATAAGTAGTGAGTATTCCGGTACTGAAGAAATTACATGAAGTAAGATTCACCCTCCCCCACTGCCAGCCAAACCAAGCACCATGCAGTGTTAGTGCACATCCATGTCATGACCTTCGCTGGAAACAGGGAAAGTACAAAAGCAGTAAACCCAATGGAATTTGGAAACTCTCCCCACAGCAGTTTTAACTGTGCTTTTTCCATTTCCCTTCTGTCTCACTACATACCTACCCTCTGTTTCTCCAGAAGCCCTAATCCCCGTTCCCTTTTTACTACTTTATTTATTCTCTCCTAACAGTACCGTCTTTAAAAGTTGAAAAACCAACATGTCTGTTGCCACCACTGCACTGTTCACTTTGTGCAGAATGAACAGTTCCTCCATCTTGCACCTGTCTTGTCTGTTTAGGCAGCAGGCAGGAACCACTGACAGCTTTGTGCCTGCCGAATGCTCAGCACTACAGGACACCATCACCCTAAGGAGACCTGACTCTGTATCTGGCCTTTGCATATTCCTGTAAACTCTTCAGGAATAAAGACTGCAGTAAAGTCAAAATATTTTTTAAAAAATGCGTGTAAAACCCCACCCTACCTAAATACACAATTCTACCAAATTCGGACTGAAAAGTTAATGCCTCCTTTCAAACACTGTGTTTTCTAAGGGACTAATATAGCAAGTATTGCCAGAATACCATTAAAAGTACTTGAACTTGACGTTGCACAAAATTTGATCTTCAAAACAGTATTATTTTGACAAAAAGTTAAAAGTGAAAGTCCTGGAAGCTCTCCCAGCTTGGGAAAGTATAACGGAAGAGATCTGAACCCTTCCAGAAAAGTGATATACTGCCAGTATTCCATGATTGCATGCAGAAGTACGGGAGATGAAACAGACACAGACTACAGCCTTGACACTTGATAGAGTTGATTTTCCTTCTGACAAAATAAGGAATAGGTACTAATTATGTCAAAACAGCTCACATTATATCTAGTGTTACAGCAAATACAGAATTCCCCCAATCAATAAAGCTGCTTTATGAATTTGAAGTAAAAATTGAATTATCATGTAGTTACTGCCAGTTTTAATAAAGTACTGCCAGTGCCAAACATGCTAAAAGTACATTCAGGAAAAGTACAGGCAAATCTGTAATCTTTCCAATCATGTTTCATTAAGTGGTCATTTGTAGACGCAGACACAACAGTTTTGGAGATTTAGTCAGATCACACACAATGTAATTTATCAGAAATCAGTCCTTATTATGATCTCTTTGCCAGAATTCAACAGGCTGACCGTAACTAACAAACAAAAAACCTTAAAACAGCACACAGTGATTTTTTTTTGTCTAATATGTAAAAGCTTAGTGCTACAAAAGCCTAAAGGCATCCTGTTTTAGCATTTACATTTTCAGCACTGTGCATATTAAACAAGTGAAATCTATTGTTAGGTCTTTCAGCAAATGAACAGTCACTTGAGGGAATCTTCCTAAAAACATCTGTAGGAAGTTCCATTAACCACTGAGTCTACCAGAAAGCCAGTGACAAGATCAATATTTAAAGTCTTATAACCCACCTCCTCTACCCAACCTCTGAGATGATGAACTTACCCATTCTCTTCTTATTAATTTTTTTTTCTTTTCAACTGCAGCTTTTGCAAGAGGAGCGTCTGAAAAAAACACAAGTGGGAACATCTTTCAGTCAGTAATACAATTTCGTAAGTCATCTTTAGTTATTAGCCTGAATGCTACCATAAACACTCTGCAGAAAAGAATCTCATGATACACAGCATGCAGTGTTGATGAACATTATGTTTTGAAAACATTATGCTCTGAAACTTATTTTTGCTGTCAAGAGATCCCTACAATAATCCAGAAGCTGGAGAAAGGGGCCAACAGGAAAAGTATGGAGTTCATCAAAGGGAAATGCAAATGCCTGTACCTTGGGAAGAACTACCCCAGGCAGTACTGTCTGGGGGCAAGTCAGCTTTGCAGAAAGAGACCTGGGGGTGTCAGTGGATACCAAGTTGAACATTAACCAGGAATGTGCCTTTGCAGCAGAGGTGGCCAACAGCTGCCTGGGCTGTATCAGGAGTGTTGCCAGTAGGTGATCCTGCCCCTCTACTCAGCACTGGTGGGACACATCTAGGAGTGCTGGGCTCAGCTCTGGACTCCCTAGCACATGCCAGGCTGAACTGAATCCTGCAAAAAGCCACAAAGATGACCAAGGGGTGGGAACACCTGTCATACAAGGAGATACTGAGAGAACTGCAGTTGTTTAGTTTGGAGAAGAGAAGGGTGAGGGGATGACTCTAATCAGTGTGCAGTAAATACCTGGCCTCCAACTTATCCTTTCTGGGAGATTGACAGTTCCTGATACAGCCATCAAAGTCACCTAGATAGTCTACTTCAGACATTTAATGTAGGTATTTACATGGTAAGTTAACCAGGGGCTTCTATAGGTTATAAATATTGACATCCAGCTTGCTACAGATTTTGACAAGTAAATGAATCCAAAGAGTTAGAGAAATAGAAGCACTTGTTTACAGAACAAATCTGGTATGCTCAGTTACAACATTTATTTCTTTACTTTGAACTGCACCTCTGCTGTGGAAAAGAAAACTTGGGAAGAGAAATTCTACTCACCCACCTGCTGTCCTGAAATTCTTTCACATTAACAGGTACTCTCTAAACATTAATCTGTACAAATCAATACTACTGTTCAGTAGTACATTACCACTGTTCTGTGCCCACATGTTCAGGAAAACAGTAAGAGTGATTCTGGGTGGTTTCACAGCTGATACCCAGAGCTGGCAGCAGCAAAAAAACTGCTAGGAGTTCTGACAAACCATGTTCTTGCTTTGAAAAGCAACAAGTGACAGCAGAGGCATGAGCTGTGACTACCCACTAGAAAAGGACCCCAGGTGTGAAAACCAGAACATAGACCACTACTCGCATCCACTCCCTTCAATGTTTCTGGTAAAAGCTTAGCAAAATATGAAAGCAAATTGAGGAGGAAGCTGCAAGATTTGGAGGGAGCATTACAGAGATCTCTGCATCTCTTCAGAAGATGCAGCTCTTTGCTACTGACGACAGCTTTACTTCTCACCATCACTTTGGTGCCAATTTGTTCCATCTCCTTCTTCTCAAATTATTTCTATATTTCTAAAACTATGAACTATATTTCTACAAATATGCAATAGTCTGAATGTTTCCTCAAGCTTTCAGAGGGTGACTTCTTATGTACACCTAATCAAACTACACATGCATAACCAACTGATTTTAGTTGCCTCTGGAGAACTCAGCAGAAATCACCCTCCACTTACATCGTGGTCTTCGAAAATTATCGTTATTTCACAGAAATAGCTTAAACTATTTTCCTTCCCCATTGGTATCAGGAACATCTTCACCTGTACTCTTGCAGATGAAAAGTTCCTGAATATACAATTCAGGACACATTTCAAGAATGACCTTTGAGAATTAACTTGCATCCACTGTCACTGAGACACCTTAATAACGAGTGTTAAGTGCCTTTGCCATTTTCAGTAACTCCAGGAAATTACACCTAGGTGCTGGAACAGATTCGGCACAAAACTGATAAGATCTTTAACCCTATTTCAACAGTTTTTTGTAAATAGATATCAATCATCTTATTGGATAATATCTGTTGCTCAGGAACTGAAGGGATACCTGACATGACTACTTCCGCTTTGCAGGAGAGGATCACTTTGCTACCTCTTTCTCAAGCCACAAAATCCCTTCCTACATTCCAAAAGAGTAGTGAAAATAATAGCAACAATAAAACAGACAAACCAACAAACCTGAAAACCCCGAACAAACATAAAATCCCACAAAAACAAAACCACAGAATAAGTGATAGCATTTGGAAGTACTGGTGCTGGGAAAATGTGCCTTGGTTTCCAATTAGAATAATGCTGCTAAATACCAGAATAAATACAGGCTAGTCAGTGGGAATGCAAATATATTAACACCTTGCAAGGTAAAAGCGTAACTTGAAAAGACTAATACATGAAGGCTAGGAAACTGAAAAAAATGTCTACCCCAGAACATTAGAGCTGTCCCAAAAAGCTGCAATGAGTGTTTCAATAAAATCAAATTAAATGTGCTATTATATGATTAGAGAAGGGGAAAAAAAACAAGCCAAACCAAACCAAAACCCAGCAGTTATCACTTGAAGAAAAAAAATTATCAGGCTCATTGGCCTGAATTCAACTGTATTAAAAAAGGAAGATGGGATAGAAGTGCAGTAAGCGTTGCAGATTTAGGACATGCTGGACTAAACCAATACCTAAAAAATTAATCAATCATTTCCTCGAAAAAAGGAAACCAAATCAAGATGCGATCTGGAATCTGTAAATCATAAATAGATGAGAAGGTAATCTTAAAATGAGATAGAAACTTAGTACCAAAATACAGTATGATGTTGCAAACATGGAACAACCAGGCCAGAAAAGAGCTACCAATTCCTAAAACACCTCTTTTTTTTTGTTCGTTTTAAACAATGCTGCCAGAAAAGAGCAGGTAGATTTAGACAATATAGAAGCAGAAAGCACTGCAGAACATATAAGTCAACAGTCTTGAAAATGACAAACTAGGAGCCACATGAAAATAAATCATATTAAATGCAAGATTCCTGGACACAGGGACTGATACAAGTTCCTTTCACATAGTGAGGGCTTGTTATTTGGGAGTACAGTCATTCTGTGGTCAATTATAAGCTGACGCAGCACTGTAGTGTCTGGGGGGGGGGGTGGCGAGGGGGGAGGAGGGGAGAAAGGCACATGCACATTAAGGATTTCTTTGCAATAAAGATGGGGAAATATGAACATTGTTGCACATGAGCAACAACTTGTCTGGAATACAACACACAATTCTGAATTCCTGTTTTCAAGAAAACCAAGTTCTAATTACGAGAAGTACAGAAATGACCAAAGAGCCTGTTGTATAAAATAAAAACTAGCCTCACTTTATTCAGTTTAGCAAAATAAAACTAGAATGAAGATAGACATAAGAATTTATTAAAAGGATAAACAAAGAGGGAAAAGTATTCTAATGTTATTTCTCAGTTTAAGTCCAACAAAAGAACATACACTAAAAAAAGAATAAAATTCACACTGCTATTCCAGAATCCAAGTTTGGTTCCAAATACAGAACAAAACTAACATTCTATTGCCAAAAGTAAAAGATGCAGAAAGCCTACCTGCTTTTAAGAACAAGGCATAACACATGCCATTATATGATGCATTTGACATGTAAGCAAGGGATACACTTTGTTTTCACTCAGTTTCTATTCTGGTATCATAGAGTCAATGCCAACAAAAGAGAACAAAAGAAAAACAAGAACCTGGGAAACATGAAAAACCTAAAAATAGCCCCAAACCAATAAAAAAATCCAAACCAGTAACTCCAAACCAGTAATAACCTGTCAGAATCTACTGGTTCTTCTTCTGGATCAAGAAGTGTTCAGTGTGTCATGACACCTTAGAAGATACTGCAGTTCAAAATTATTGTTTTATGAAAAGCATCTTCTTCCCAAAAGCTACATTCAAGTCATTTGAGAAAGTATTAACATGATCTTGTGCAAGCCACAGGTTATTTTTAGTCAACTATTTTATTGGTTCCAAAATTTACAGAAAAATAAGTGAATACACCAAAACACTGGCACAGAAAATACACAAGATTTATTTATTTATTGGATAGAATCTTGATTTGCTATTTAATAGGAGGTAGAATTCCAAGTCACACCCAAGTTATTGTCTGTGTATATATTAAAAATAGCGTGGAGGGAAATTCGGTGCAGAAATATATATTTTTAATTGACAATCACGTCTTTAAGTGCTAAATCGTAGGTTAGAAACAGAAAAGTCAAGTGACCAAGTACACTCTCTTACCAGAAATTCTTATCTTACAGTGTATTTCCAATGCACTATTTATTGAGCAGCATGTCAATTTCCTTCTGCATAATGAAAACAATAGAAATGACATTTTTCCCAAGACAATATGAAGAAAGAGACTTGGTGAGAATTCTGGTAACTATCTGTATTTTAATTATTTTTCCACATTCTGTAGCTGCCCATCTGACTTCACCAAGACTACACCAAAAGGGAAGAGAACAATCCAAGTTTTCTGAACACTCAAGCATTTGCCTTTTTTTACTATGTATTGCTGATCTGACTATTTCAGACTCCTGCGACAAACTACCAATTTTTGTTGAAGCACATTCGTAATTCCATTTCCTCTTCAAGAAGCTTATTAGGTAGCTCAACTCCCTGACTTTAATCTCAAAAATGCACATATATTAGGTACTATTGCTCTCCTGCCTTGCTAAAAGGAAGATTACACAAAAAGGATATGCCATTTTTTAATAAGGGAGGGAAAATAATAAAAGACAACCAGAACCAGTGTATCTGGCACAGAAACTTTCGAACCAGTCTAAAAAGGAAGCTCTTGCTGTAGAAAACAAAGTTCTTATTAGATACTAAAGAACTGAAAATTGTCACAAGTTGCTAGAATATTTACACCTATGAGGTAGAATTTAGCAAAGTATCATAAAACATGGTAATTAACCCACACAAGGCATGTGCTCTTGTTAGCCTACTTCAACATCTTATTCTCCTCCTTTACAGCTGTAAGAAGAAATACTGTGGTATGGTGAGTTTAGCTTGATCTCTTTTCTACTTCTCTTCAGCACTGAATGCAAAACAAAAACCAAAGCATGTCCATGACCTTCCCACCTCACTCCCAAAGCTGTGTGCTCATCCTCAGTGCTTCCCAGAATTATAATTTCCTTGTAAATCCTGTATGTATGTCAATGAGACTGGAACAGACATACACTTATGTCATGAAGGGCATACGCCAATTTAACTGAACACATGCAACCACTGCACAGATTCCTGAATGCCACTGCTTTATTCTGCTTAGCACAAGCAAATTAAATCTACGCAAACATGTCAAGCACTCAAATTCTTTGATCCCACAGAAAACTCTTAAAAACTCAGATTCTGGTCGAAAGAAACACAAATGGCTTCAAATTCATTAGCTGGGCAGTGCACACACAGCCTCTGTCTGCTTCAGCTGGTGACATTTCTGTATCCTACACTGTTAATTTTTGGAAAATATAGACAAATAACATAAATGTCTTCACAATTCCTAGATCAGTTTAGAAGCCAAATGTGACATTGGCTGGGTGTCATTTGGGTATCTGTAAGAGTTCATCAGCAAACAAACACTGTTGTGTGTTCAAAAAGACTCCTACTCTTCAAGCCTAAATTCTAGTCCTAGTCTTGATCCTGTACAATAACTTGTTTAAAAATACTGCTCTCCCGTTCAGTACTCATTGCTCACCACACATAAAAAAAAATTAATGTAAATGAGGATTGTAGCATACTTAGAAAACACATGAAAGAAAACCTGTATGGTGTGATTTACACATCAGCTAATTCATTACTCCATGCTCACAGGCACTAAAATTCAAACATTCAGGAACACAGTGAAGTGTGACCAGACAGCCTACTATGGGTGAGTGCTAGTTAAGATAAACAGAAGGTGAAGGTAGGATACCACATAGGGAGTATGAAAGGTCTCATGTAAGATGTTCTTCTTCTGCCCAGGGAAACTTTCCTTTTCAGTAACTCCCAGTAAAGTTTGAAGGGAAAAAGAAAAGGCGGGGGGGTGTTACTGTTTTCCTCCCAACATACAATAAAAGCCCTGTACTGTACAGCTCTGGCCATCAGGGATGAAAACAGCTGCTAGCAGACTGCAAAATGTCCTAGGCATTCATCAAAGACTACTGTAATGCAAGCCACACCATGCTAAAGATAATTTAAGTTCTGAACTTTTCTAGGTGCAAGAGAACTTGTCAGAATATATCAGAATTACTTTATTTCTGTCTGAGAAAACTCACACTTCTATGACAAAACTTAGGGGTTTCTTATAATATACACAGAATTGCAAAAACACAGTCAAACATCTGAAGCTAAGTACACTTTTAAAAGGTATTAATTTTTCCCCAAAGGGTTAGGGAAGCATAAACACAAACATATTGGAAAAAGAAATATGAGGTTGGGAGATAGAAGAAGATACCTCAGAAAATCCACTGGATCTCCTCATGGTACCAATATTAAGTCTTCACATTAAGACTACATGAAACTACCCAAATCTGTTAATCCTTTACTCTAGTATAAAAACCCCCCAGAAATCTCAAATTACTTTGACACAAGAAAAAAAAAAAATGCTTAAGTGCTGAAAGTTTCTAAAGAATATCTCAAAGCTCCCAACGTTAATGAGAAATGCCCATTATTGACAAAATTTAAGTACACTAAAAGGCTGACCTCAAGGTGTATGGTGTGCACTATGTGTGCAAAGATGATAGCCAATGTATAATAAAAAAAAGTAATTAACACTTATTCCCCTTGTAAGTTCACTCTTCACTTAATAAACGTTATTTCTCTCCCAACAATATTTTTTGGCCACTATATATATATATGTATGGCAAAAACATGAAATTGGAGCACATCTGGGATTACGCAGAAATGTGTGTACAAACACACATCTTATCTCCAGGGTCCCTCACGTGCCTATCTATGTTCTTCTGGCTTTCATCCAAAGTGAACTTTTGCAAGTGATCTTCAGCAAGCCCAAGTAAACAAGTGGCCTGTGACTATCTAAACTTCCCTAGTAAACTTAGCTCATAAGCTACAGTACTAAATACACATCTTGAAGTTCCTGCGCACAGACTGAGATTAAACTGGACATCAAAGTTAACCACTAGCATCACGATCACCTTTTCATCCGAATGTCTGAAGCCATCAATAACTTACCAATACTTAGGTTCTTTTATATTAAAGCAGAATCCTTCTCTGAGGAACACATGGCACTAAGAATCTTATTTTTCTTTCTACACGTAAGTGTATCACCCTTTTCCGTCAACCTTGCTTTGCTTATATTCGTCGACCATTACAGCTAAAGCCCTTTAAATGGCACTTCTCACCTTGGTGTAACAACCTCTGCGGGGGCATCCTAAATGCTTTTGGCTTTAGCGCTTCCCCACTCTCTAGGGCCTGGCGTGGGAAGAGGGTGGGGGTCATTTGTGGCGGAAAAAGTTTAAGAGCGATACTTAATTAAATCATGGTTCCGGAAAGCCCCTATCCCGGCGGCGCCTGGATTTCAAGGAGGCCGCTTCGCTCCCGCAGAGAAACGCGCCCTTCACCACCGCCCCGGCGGGGTCCCCCAGCTTGGCACCGCGCCCCTCCACGCACCCCCGGCCGCTCCAAGCCTCCCGTTCCGCGGCCCGCCTTCCCTGCGCCTCTGGCAGCAGGGCGATGGCGGCGCGGTGAGCAAGGCCCACTGCCCTTCGAGGGGCAGGCCCCTGGGCTCCCCGCCCGCCTCGGCCCCCGAATGTCGGCAGAGCCCCGGCAGGCACTCACCCGTCAGCGCCGCTCCCTCCGCCCCGCTCGCACGGCCCCGCCGTACCGGGCCAGTTGTCTCACAAGAGCTTCCGCCCAGGTCGCAGGTTACTTCCGGCTCGGGGCGAGCGCCCCCCGGCGCCTTGCCCTTGGAAGGCGCGCTGCGCCAGGCTCCCGGCATGCCGTACGGCGGGAGCGGTGCATACTGGGGCGCGTAGTTCCGGGGGAATTAGGTTCCGGTTCGCCATGTTAGGAGCGGAGGGGGGCGGCGGCTCCTGCTTTGGCGGTAGCGGCAGCCGTGGTCCTCCATGGCGGGCACGGTGTGTGACTCACCGCACGCGGGTCCTAACCCGACGGCGTACGCTCTCAGCTCGCCCCGCTCTGCTGCCCCCCCGAACGCGGTGCCGGTGGCACCCTGGGTCCCGTCCAACAGTGCCAGTCCACCCTCGGGGCCGTCGTGCTGTACCGCCAGGCGGAGGCGGCCGCCGGCAGCCTGGCGGGGGCGCGGTGGAGTCGGCCAGACCGCTCCTGCCGGCGGAACCAAAGCGCGGGCTTGCGGGGCGGTGGGGTGCTGCCGCTCGTGCACCGCTCGGCCCGCTGCTCTCCTCTGCCGATGCTGCTGCTGCTGCGGGCCGCGGGCTGCCGGCGTGCCGCCGCCCCGGCCGCCGCTGCCGCCGCCGCCTGGCTGAGGGGCGCTGCTCACCACGGGCTCCCCGCCGCCCTCCGCCACCGGGCGGCCCTGCCCACCGCCGCGGGGACCCAGCAGGTTGTGCAGCGGGTGGTGGTGCCGGGACGCGGCCCCGCTGCCCTCCCCGGGAGGAGCTGGGCGGGAGCAGGGCGGCAGGCGTGGGATCGCGGTTTTTTCCTTCCGGAAAGCGGGGGAGCTTAGGTCCCGCTCAGGGCTATTTGAGATCAGACGGAGGCCTGGCAGGCCTGGGCCCTGCCAGTGTCCCGCTGCAGAGCCGTATGTCAAATAATGGCAAGCTGAGTTAGTGGGCTTGCAAGTATTAAATGCTTTCTTGGGATGTCTGCATGGAGCATTGCAAAAGCAGTCAAATATATTAATTCGATTTTGTGGTGTGATTTGTAATGTAACTTTAATTCCTAATTTACGATTCTTGGAGTAGGTTCGAGGCTAAGAGAAACCTAGTGTGCTATATGCATACGTACGTATTACAAAGTCCAGATTGGTGCTGATGTTTGGCCGTATACTGCTTCCATCTTTCAGGTTACATCTCTTCAAGGATTAGCTGTTCGCAGCCTCAGCACATCCACCCCTCATGATCACCCAGAACACGGAAGATTAGTTTATAAAGGAAATTTGGCAAAGGCAGTGTTAGGTATGTGACTTGAAATTATTTGTATTGCCTTTTTTTTTTTTGTTTGATAACTTTAAAATCAAACATTGTAAAAGTGAGTGTTCTCTTTTCCAACTCTTAAAACCTGGTTCCTCTGTGCAGCAAAAATTACGGTGGTGGTGCTTGGTTTCTGCTTCTACACTTGGGTGTGAAGGGTGTTCTGTAGGTACTGTGCACCTCTATAACTCCACAGCTTCTTTCTGTTTCCTTTGCAGTTTTTGGAGTGTGTTACCCAGCCAGTAGCAAACAAAGACTAGCTGTAACTGCTGTTTGCATTCTGTGTGTTTTCAAATGTTACTGAAGTATTTCTGAAGTAGACAGATACTGTAATGAAATGCACTACCTGTGATGAGACTTTGTTGATCTCTCTTTTGCCAGTTAATGTTACAAAGCCTTAGTGAAAAGTAACCTGCTGGATGTTTTCTGATACGCATTTTTGAAATGTATCTTAAGTAAGGAGGAAGTATGCCTTAACATACATAATAACCAGAGTGTTTTAGACTACTGGTTCTCATGGTGGCTCAAGGACCATGGGTTATTTATCCGCAATAGTGGTTACTGCCATTTAGGCTGCTTGCAAGATGACTGTGGAGTACCTGTTAATATTGACTAACATAGAGTTTCCAAGTTGTGCATGGTGGGAGACCAGGCAAGCTTCTTTGTAATGCACGCTAAGTGTCAACATTGGTTACTGGTGAGGAGAGAAATACTCAGTCGTGTTTGTGGTGTTTACCAGTATGTCTGGCCATGACTGGATCAAGATTCTTTTGAAATCGGTTTCCTGTTTGTGAGGTAAAACCCTAATAGGTGTGCATAACATGTGCTAGTAGCTGAGTTCATCATAGAAATAGAGCCAGTTACCAGCTTTGATAAACCCAGCATGAACATATAAATGAACCAGAACAGCGACAAGAAGACAGAATTGAACTTCCAGTGGCTTCTTTGTGAGCTTAAAAAAAAGGGACTTGGTTTGTCAGTAACTGCAGTAGTTCAAGTAATGCAATCAGTACCCAGTGGCAGAACATATGTAATTATAGAGAAAATGTTACTCGTAAGTATTAACTTTGGTTTTCTTTTTGTTTTGTTTTATGTAGGTGTGAAGTTTTTCTCTTACTCCACCAGCATATTCAACCTATTCATGATGCCCTACCTCATGTTCAAAACTGGTATTGGATTTGAAAGTCTTTTTATCCAAGCTGCTTTTTATGGGGTGATCGGGATTTTTACGTTTATAACTCCAGTTATGTTGCATGTCCTTACAAAAGGCTACGTGATTCGACTCTACTATAAAGATGAAATGGACACATACACAGCCATTACATACAATGCAATCTTGGCAGAAAAAGCAACTGTTTTCCATCAGAAAGATGTAAAGATTCCAGACATCACCAAGATGTTTACAACATTTTATGCTAAAACAAAATCAATGCTTGTTAATCCTACGCTTTTCCCAGATCCTCAGGATTTTAACCATCTCATGGGCTATGACAAATCCTTTTATTTTAACTTAGAGGAAGAAAATGAAGCCAGTGAAAAGAAATAATTCAAAGATAATGAATGTCACTGTCATTGTTTGTGATGCCATGCTATAAATGGGAAAGAATGTAAAATTCTCTTATACTTTCTGAAGTGTCAGATAGCTAGAGTTTCCCCAATGCATTTTTGGAATGTATAAAAAAACCCAAAACATTTTTTTAAACTTAAAAATGATGTGAGGGTTTCTTCAGAGTTAACAACACAAAACAGTAAAAGAAAAGAAAAAAAAAAAAACTTAGATCTGTCTTGTGCTTCTTTGTTCTTGGCTTGTTTTTATTGTTAACTATCCAGGAGAACTGTAAAACACATGGGCTGTGCAGCAGTCTCACCATCTCCAGTGCAAAGGGAACAGTTCCTTTGAGAATAATCAGCAGTGCTCATTACCTGTCAGGTGCATAGTTAAGCTTTTAAGCTTTAAAGGTTAATTATACTTACTCGAAAAAGATCAGGCTGTTTCATCAATGCTGCTGGTGATATAAAGGGAGTGGAAATGAATTTCACTTTGCTTTGTGAGAGCACTGGTAGCCAGAAGGAGTCTTCAGAAAGCAGACAGATATTGTTGCTGGTTCCTGCTACAGCCTCCATCTACAGGCCTGCAGGCCTCTGGAGAAGATAGGGAGAATGTCTGTGTTGTCATAATTTCTAGCTACTCACAGCTTCTCAATGTTTTCTTGATCTAGAGCCCCATTCTGAGCAGCCCTGACCCCAGAGGCCAAGTGCTAGAAGCCTTTCTCTTGTTGGGCATAAGATTTGCTCTGTGCATATGTGTCACGGTTTAAACCGAGCCACCCAGCTCATTCACTCACTTAACCCCTCCTTTCTTGCCCTCCCTCTACTCCTGGAGAGATGGGGAGAAGAAACAACAGAATGCAACTCCCACAGGTTGAGATAAGAACAGTTTAGTAAGTAAGGTGTAACACAAATCACTACTGCTACCAATATAATAATGATAAAGGAAATAACAAGGGAAGAGAATACAGCATCTCACCAACTGCCAACAGATAACTCACCCCACCCTGCCCGACCGAGCACCGACCGACACCTCCTCCAGCCCCTCAGAGCCCTAGCCCTTCCGGGTAACTCTCAGTTACATCCTGGGCATGACGTGCTGTGGTATGGAATACCTCTTTGGTCAGTTTG
>JBCJKH010009660.1:0-11789 GCA_039877255.1 Loriculus beryllinus | reverse complement strand
AGAGCTGTAGCTACTTGAAAGGCAGATTTGCCCATGGCAATTCATTCCTATGGTGTCCCCAGACCCCAGGCATAATATATTGCATGCTTTGGGGCACAAGATTGCTTTCTTACATGCGTCCTCTGTGACTCTTTAGGAAGGATGCCAGCTATTGAGACAATTATTTCGTTACCCATGCTATATTCAGAAATGCAGTGTAAATTTCATGTTCTTAGTCTGTTGCTTCAGACACAGCCGGTGGGACTGGCTCTGCATGGACATGTTGAGCTCAATTCAGAGCAAACTCTGTGCTGCAGTTAATTAGAAGGTGCTTAGTAGGTGAGATACTGGAGAAGAGCTTTAGCCACAGCAAACCATGATCTCCAGCCAGATTCAAATCCACACCCCCCCCCCAGCAACTGCAGAAATGTGGTTTCTACTCTGCACAGACCACATTTATTAATACTTCTCCTCCTTTACATAGTTTTATTTTTCCCAGTCAATAAGAATGATTTTATTCTTCTTAATTAGATATTTTTTTAGGTTTCTCATAGTAATTAATGTACTTTTCTTCAGCAGTATAACCTATTGCAGTAGTTACAATATTAAATCATAACTGCTGCTAGTTATAAGGGACCAATAAACATAGGTTTTTCAATAGACACTTTATCTTCATCTTTTGAATTAGTTTGCAGCCTGCTTTACATTTTTGGGCACGTAATAAGATTTGTTGATTTGAATGAAGAACGATATAAAAATAAATTGCATTGTACTTTTAATTACACAGACTTAATTTTTGTGGTGACACTCCAGGCTCTCATATAATGTTGCTTAATGTTTATGTCTCCTTATTGATTTGATAATTTAAATACAAAATGTCATTTAATTTGCATATTTCTACATTCATTGTTGGGGTGCTGTGCTCCTTAAGGAATCAGGGGAATTCTGTCTTTTCCCCCATCTGTTTCATGCATGTGCAGGCATGTATGTCCCATATTTCCTTTTCCTTTTCTTAGGCACCAAATACCAGCTACACAGATGCTTTTCTTCTCCACTGCTGTGAGACCACAATCCTCCCTATACTCGACATTTTGAACCCAGGGGTTTGGTGTGATGTGGGCTGCTGCTCCAGGGAGCCCTTTTTCTGGGACTCCTTGAAAGTGGTTGTACTGGTGGGTAGCTCAAGAGCTACCACTGGACATGTTAGCTTTGGTGTGCTCTTTCTTCAGTTGGGAAGTCAAACACACAGCACAGAGTGGTTTGAGTCCACCCACCTTCTGCAGAGGACATAGTAGAAGCAGATCTCACAGAAGTCCACAGAAACCATAGGATGAGTCCAGTTAGATCTCTTTTAAGGTGAGGAGGATGTTTGTGCTTTCCAGACGCCATTCAGAAATAGCTATGAGAATACAACCAACCAACAGCAAAACTTCAAACCTTTCTTCCTCCATCAAAACCAATGTTTATGACCATCCTCTTCCACCCACCTCAGCTCTGTCGGAGTGAAGCCATGGGCATGGCACCATCCTACCTGAGGCAGTCTTAGCCATCTTTGTGGACTGGTTTTGAGGTGTTTGTCTTTAAGTTTTAGAGCTCCAGGCATATTTCGGAGTTTCTAGAAGTTAAGCAAAATTAAACTTTTCTTTCAAAAATCCATCATCATCAAACTGTTTTCCCCTCCTCTTCATTAATGATTTACTTTCTGTGGAATAAATGCACCAACTGAGGACAGAATCATTATTAAAATCTCAGTTAACAACACAATATTACTTTGGTCCTTTCATTTCCTCCACTATTATAAAATTCAAGATTCATTTCATCTATTAATATTAGCAATCTATTTTTTTTAATTTTGAGCAGGCACAAATTAAAGGGGGAATGATATCATGGAAGCAGCACTAGAACTTATTCCTTTTTCTCTAAAATCTGATTTTTTCCCTTCCATCAGTTCTTTCTTTGCATCTAATACTGACTTCTTTTGTATTGATATTCCCAGTGACTTCATTTGATACCTGGCATTATACCCATGGAAGTCAACTGGAAAAGGCCAATTAGACTTCCTTGGAAGGTGATTAAAATTATGGGTCAGTGAAGAGCCGAAGACTGGCACATAGGTTTGGGAGCAAGGGAGCTGGGTTCTGGTCCTATCCCTGCCACAAAATTGCTCTGTGACCCTGCGCAAGTCATTTTATTTCTCTGGACTGCAGTTTCCACGTGTTTAAAGTATGAACAAGAGTGTTTGCTGCCTATTATTCAAGTCTCCTAGCAAATAAAATGTGATGTGTAAGAACTAACTGGGCAAGAAGGCACAGATCCTTCTCTGAAGGAATCTATGTCCTACAGTACAGCAGCAGACAATGAGGACAGGGCAGAACAGAGACACACGCTGTTTTCTGAGAACTCACAAATTGCTCCTGTTCCCTTTATAACAGATCATTGTTGGTGGGCTCTAATGAAATTTCCTTTGTGCCTCTCTATCACTAAACATAACAGATTTCCCTGCATTATTTTACATGGAAAAGTTCATATGCAGCATTTTTTGTCAAGGAAAGACTGGGCTTTTAATGCTCTAGAGTAAACACCTTCTACGGTTACAGAATTTATTTCTTAGCTTGTTTCGGCACCCCTACAATCCTAGGAGCTAAATATGCATGTGATTGCTCTGGCAATCCACTAGATTACAAACAGGGATTGCTATTGTAGCAGGTCTTCTCAAATGCTGAAGTGCTGAATTGCAATGATTTCAGCGGCAACTGGAGGAAGTAGTTTGATAAAGCCTTCTAAGAGGCTCCCGGTACAATCAACAATACCTCAACCATCCCTGCAAGATCTTTGACTAACACGTTCCTGCACTGACAATTCCACAACAGCCTGTGGGAATACCCCTGTGCTGAACTATCCATACCACTGGAAAGTTTTTCCTGATCTTTTACCTACATCTTTTCTGTTGGAGCTAAAGGCCATTACTCACCCTACTTGCAGAAGGTACAAGAATACACCATGCTATTCCTCTTTGCTTCAGCCTTGTATGTATTTGCAACTTGCTTTGTCTCAGCTTGGTCCCCTCTTCAGACCACACACTTCTCTCTTTCTCAGCCTTTCTTCAAAGGCAGGTTTTCTACAACTCAAATAATTCTTTTTGCACCTCTTTGGGCTTTTTCCCTGCTAACCCATACCTTTCCTGAAGTGTGGAAATTGTTCTTGAGCCAAGACGCCACCATTGCCAAGTTTAATGGAGAGATTGTCCCGTGCCTTCTGCAGCATGCCCCTCTGAACAGGCACCCCGGGAGGACTGCTGGATTTTCGCAGGACTGGATTTCTGCTGTACTCCCAAGCATCACAGCCCTGGATTTTTTTCCGCATGGCAGCAGCCTGGCCAGTTGCTCCTCATCTTGTATTTGAGAAATTGATTTTAACTCCCCTGCCAGGGAGTGAAACATTTTAATTACTTCTGTGTATAAAGCCTGCTGCTCCCATTCTGATCAGGACTTATCTCTTAAGTAAAGCAAAGCCTATCAGAGACCCTGCAGAAGATTGAGCTGAAACCCAGGCCACAAGAATACCCCCAACCAGTATTTCTGCCACAAGGGTCCTGCACCCTTTTCATCCTTGTCCTATGCCATCCTTGATTTTAAACAAATCTTCTCCCTTCATTATTACTGAATTATTTTCAAATCCGGTGTAGTCACTTGCAATCATTTAAAGTATTGTAGGTGAATAATTAAGGGTCTGTGTACCACCCCACAGCATCCACAGGCCACAAAAAAATGGGATAGAAAATTAGATTGGTTACTTGATGGATTATTGATACTTTTCCTGCTGCCTGTTCCTGCTTCTCAACCCAAATGAGTGGCATTTGGTGGCAAAAATAAAGGACAAGATCAGTGGCTTTTGAGAGCAAGAGAGCGTTGAATGGAGAAGGGGCCAGGAAATGCAGCGCAGTCTTCCTGCCAAAGGACCTAATCCCAATTTAGGGGTCACCAAGACACCTATAAATAGATAAAAACTTGAGGCTGACTACAAAAATATCTGTGTCTCGTTCTGCCCATGCCAGGAACCCACAATACCCTGGCATCGCAGCCTGCAGGGCTGGCTGCTGTCACTTGTGAACGCATTTATCACTGATAATATGCCAAAATGACCAACAGTTGAATGCTGGGGAGCACCGGGAAGGAAAGCACAAGCATGACTGAGTGCTGCAAGGTTTTACCTGCATCTGTATTGGCAATATGTCACTCCTGCCTCTCTACAAAGTTGATGAACCAGTGGCTGGATGCTTAACAGAATAGTTTCTATATTTTGTACTTTTTATGACATGTGGTATGTCCGATGCTATGAAGCTAAGGAAACAGTCTTAGAAAGGGTATTAGGGCAGCTGGGCAATAAGCAGTTGATAGGAAGGTAAAAAGGTATTATCAAGGTGGAAGCCCATGAAAGTCAGAAATTGTTTGGATGAGTCTGTCAGGGAGCCCCTCATGATCTCAAAGACCTGCAGTGTAACTGGAGGGCTGAACCTAGAGATGTCCCTCAGAACTGAGGAGCAAATGCCAGAGGTGGTAGCATGGGAAATCTAGGACTTCAGCAAGTGAATTTAGCCCCTGAGATACGGCTAAGCAACCCAAGGGATGGAGCGAGGGCCATGCTGTGCAGCCAGAAATATAAGGAAGGGACAAATGTTTTGGGTTTGGCAGGCTGAAAAGAGACAATCTTCTAAGGGGAAAAAGCTGGAGCAGAGAGAAAGGAGCAATCCCTCCCCAACATGCTCAGCAAGGACCAAACCGCAGCAGGTCAGGCTGAGGTTACACAGGAGGGAAGATACTCTGCAGGCAAAGCTCATGATGCCCTAAGAGCCTGGAGCACTGTGCACTGCTCAGCACTGCAGGAAGAGCTAGGTCGAATAGGTGCTGCCGAAGTGAGGAGGATAGGCTGGATGGCACCTGAATGTCCCCACTTGCACACTGCCAGCTCCCACAGTGTGGGAAGACTTTCATCCAGGCTGTTCACACCAGCATTCTCCTTGATGAGCAGAAAGGACAGACACTTTATGATGTAAAAAACAAACTCCAGTCCCAATAAAGACGAAAGGAAAACTACCTTGCTAGTGATGTCTAGTTCATTACTCAATACCATGTAACACAATAATGTTGCACTTTAAAGCTTAGTGCATCTGCCTTGCTGTATTTATACTGTAGTCTTGAGTGTTTACCACCTCCTGCTACTGGCAGCAGAGTATCTGCCACAAAAGCTTAATTATTTGCCTTCTCTGAGATGGTACTTTTTGTGATTAAAGCCTTCCTAAGAGCAATGCAGGAAGCACTTGGCCTCACTGGGCATTCTTACACCCTAACCACTGAAATCTGGAACAAAGGCCAATAATCTGGGTTAAACTCTAAAAATACACCAAACACTCCAGGACATATTTTGTTAGCCCTTCCATAAATGTCTTGAGTGTGCTGGGAGGCACTAGGCCACAGGTAAGAGTAGTGGAAGTAAAGCCTGCAGTGTGTTCCGGCTGGCTGCAGGGGGGACACAGATGCTTTTCTTAGGCAAAACCATTTCAAAAAGGGGCACAGCACCTCCATATGAACCTTCCCATTGTTAAAACTTAATTGCAACCAGTTTAAAAACACCAAGTCTAGGCTTTTAAATAGAATACTGGAATTTGAAAGATGTTCTGCTGCCCATGGAACACCTGGGGAGGGAGAAACATGAAGGAGCTGAAGAGATGACAAGCCTCTGCTTTAGGCTGCTGTAGCCACCATATGCACTTTAAAACACCTGCATTGCATTTTCAGGTGAAACATCAACAGCTGAAGACAATGTGGGTAAATACCTACTGGACTGTATAACAGATGATGGTAACTTAAATGGATGGGGAAAGGGAACAGTCTAAGGGCAGTAACTGAACATGTTGTTCTCACTCTGCAGATTCAAGGGTTCTGTTGTATTCCCAGGATCTTCTCAGTTGTGGCAAAACCCCATGGGATATGCTGGCAGCCACTTAAAAGAGTGCAGCACTTAAGGCTGCCCTAGCTTGGTCCAAACACACTATGGCACAGAGGTTTAACACCTTGCCCTTCCCCTGCCACCCCCAGCTGGTATCAGCAATGTTGGCTGTTGTGCACAGAAAAGCCGAACAATCAGGGCGACTCAACGGCTCCTGAGCCCCAAGGCTGCAGCACTGTGCACTGGCTAGCTTTACACCAAGGATAGGAAGAGTTTTTCTTGCCCTTCTGTTTCTCCACCTCATGTGGAGGCTCTGTAGGTAACTTCTATGCAAGCAAAATGATCAGATGATGGGACTCGTATTTATTCACCATCAGCTTTTTGAAGGAAGGAGGACAGAGTGCTTTATGGGCACAGAGCAAGACATTAATAGGTTGCCATTACTGGAGGCAGTCACAGTCACTAGCACTGGCACCAAGAAGTGATTCTGGTGTAACTACCTGCCATTCTGGAACACGTTTTCCTGACAGGCACACAGGCAGTCTTAACATTGCAAGCAGAAGGGATTTTGCTGCTGTGGTTCTTGGTAATCTGTTTGAATGGTTGGTAAAAACATCTTCCACTGAATTTAAGATGCATTGACTTCAACTGCCTGCAACACACACTCTTAGAGAGGTATTTATTTCTTTTAATGAGTTAAGCATCACCAATGCTGTATTTCCATTTTACAGGGAAACTGCGGCAGAAATCTTGAAAGCAGGACATTAGAATGAATGTCTAAAGTTTGGTACTGTAGTCCACTTACATAAATATCATTCTTCTTGTGACTCCTGCCCACTGGCTTTTGCAACAGCCAAAGCTTTTGTACCTGAGGGTCAGAGAAGGCTCTTTGTGAGCTGCGAGAACAGCACAGCCTTATGTTTCAGGGGAATTTGAATACTGGCTTCTCATAGTGCTGAAGAGCAGAAGACAAAGCCAGAAGTCACAGTAACCTTGGGTACAGTAAATCTCAATGAGGAAAATACCTGAAATGAACCTCGAACATCAGGCAGACCTTTGACGCTACGTCCTGGGTTAAAAAAAGATAGAAAATGCAGTCCTTTACCAATTAAGCATACATCGTCATTGCAGAATTAGTCATATGATGTCCGTAATCCTCCTTGTCTGAGCAGAGGAGTCTCCAGCTCAAGTGTGGGCGTGCTTTGGTACCCATCGAGCTGGCGGGACTTGCGGGTATGCATTAGAGCTTGGATTGTCCTTTTCAGGAGCAGTAACATGCTAATAGTACAGCTACCATCCAGTGCCAACTGCCCTCCAGAGCCTTCTCACAATTAAGTTCCCTGTCTAATAGGCCAGACTTGTTCTCCTGGATTTAACGGGAAATGATGATACGGCCACTCTGCTGGTTACAGTGGTAAAAATAATGAGCTATGTCCCAGAAGTCCTAACAAAATCCACGGATGAGTAAAGCGGCGCTGAAGATTGAACCTGAAGAAAGCTTTGGTACGCAGCTCTGACACGGTCTGACATGTGTCAGTTGCTGGTATTTACACTTTGATCAAAATACAACTAAGAACCAAAGGAAGAACTCACATTCTGGAGGATGGCAGAACTGCCGGTTTATGGGCATCTTGGCAGAAGATCTCTTTGCTTGGTATATTCCCCTTTAATCTGTCAACATTGGATGCCTTGCTCTTTAGTCTAGAGCTAAGAAAAGCGATCAAAAAATATAGTTTAGGGCCCATTCTGTCTGTCGTATCACTCACTATTTTTACCAGCTGCACTGAAGCCAGACCGCAAAGGGCAAATTTGTCAACGTGGGTGGGCTTTTTTAGTGCAAAAACCAAGGGCTCGTACAGACAGTAGCAAAGACCATCTGCATCCACGTCTGTAAGTTCAGGCTCTAATTTAAAGCTGTGTCAAATATAGAAGTTCCAGCAAAGTTAATTGTAGCTGCATTATGGAGAGGTGACAGCAGCGAGTCCTTAGAAAGCTGGGGTAGGCTTAAATCTGCCTCAGGTCTGCTCCCGTAAGAGTCAGGCAAAGCCACCAGAAGCAGAGTCAGGCTAATGCTGGGTATAAATCCTAGTGGGAAATCCTGCAGGTGAGGTGCTGACCACACAGCAACGGAAAATAAGGATACAGTTCTCTAGCAAAACCACCTTTCCTCCACATGTTGAGAACTGTGCAACATGGCCCTGCCATATTAATTGGTCTGTGCTTTTAAAAGCTGCCTAATTCTGCTCACAACGAGGAACTTAGCTTACTGTTATATTAGGAAACTCCTTCATAGTGTGGGTTGCTTATTACTGAGAAGCACTTAATTACAATAAAATGTGTAGTTAAAGTGACAATTTATTTACTTAAGGTTATGAATATAAATTGTTTTCTCTTACCCATGCATTTTGAAATGGGACTGTAGAAGCTGGGATCCCAGGAGGTTCTTTAGGCTGGGTGACTTCCTACAAGCAGCTTTAGGAACTGATACGGAAACTGCAGCCTGTGAACCAGTTTGCCTTCTCGGGGCCGCAAGCACATGTCTCACCTGTTGCAGTTATTGCAATTTTGGTTAAGACAACTGGAAACAGGTCCCTTTGGATGCACCAAAGCTCTGTAACCTGCAATAAACCAACTCCAAGCTGGAAAATAAATTCCTGCTACCGAATACTTGAAGAGATAAAGGAAGCGTTAGGTCCCCTTCCCCGAGTATTTTCCATGTTTTATAATACCTCTGTCAGTATAAATTTCCATTCACTGAAGAAATTACATTTCACGAGAGCTACAATAGGATTTTAAGATAAATTACATGCGAGCATTGCAGTTTTGTACAGGCTTTAGTGATCCAAGTACTTTTATCACGTGCCGGGTATCAAAATACATGAATTTGACTTGTTACAACAGTCACACAAGAAAGATGGAGTGTCATATGAGGCTGCAAAGCACAAAGCCACCTCAGCTAAATTTATTTTAGTATGTGAGGGTTTTTAACCGGTAAGTATAATTATTTAAAAATGGTCCCAGCTGTGCAGTCCTAATTGTAACTGGGAACAGAAAGAAGCTCTTGAAAACAGTTTGTGAGGGCACTTCTTGCAAGCACTGCCTGCTCTTAACACTTGCTACCTTCATTCATCACTATTCCGAAATTCTTGGAGGCTGACGAAGTTTTTAAATGCCATCTTGCTAAGGCTGTAACATTATCTCCGGTGACAACACTCACTCCTGGACCTTTTATGTTGCAAGGAGAGAAAACATTTTAGCTTTTCAGCAGGGTAAACATCTCCCTGTGAAACAATGTACACAAAACAGGCTGCAATTTAATAAATGAGAAATCAGGGTATCATTTATCCCTGGGCAAAAACTGCCCTGGGTCCAGCTCTCTGTCAGTTTGCTCTTCACAGCATTGCCGTGGAGCAGCACACTCTCCAAGAGCAAAGGGCCACGTCTTACTGGGTGGCTTCAGGGCAACATCCCAAGTACTCTGGACCTGTTTCCTCAAAAGCAATGACAGCCGCGTGATAAACATGCTCCCAAGTCTCTGCCTATAAAGAACAAATTCAGGTACTGTGGAACAGGGCTTTTCATAGCACAGAGATTAAAAATAGGAGCAGTGCTGGCCAGGGAGCATTTAAGTTTGGGCAGGGACACAGCGCAACCGATCACTGGGTTAGCCAAGCTGCCTGCTCCCTAGGGCTAATATTTTCTTGGTATGAACTAAATGTCTCATTTTAGCTAACTGTGGGGATGCCAGCACAGTGGAACACTGGGTCTTTTTACTGCCCCACACATTTCTCCATACTTCAGCCATGTGGTAGTTCTAATAACTTATTCGCTGAATGAAATACACAGAAATGACCCATTATTTGCTTTTGAATGAAATAAGCAACCTTATAGGAAATACTGACCCATTACTTGTCTCTTCTCTTGAGGATCCCAATGCATTACAAGCAGCTGCAGCCCATGGCAAAGACATTCCTTCTCATTTAACCATCTTCCATTTCCTTTTGCTTTCTGTGTGCCCTTGTCAGTGATTTGTCCCACGAGTGTTTGGTGACAAAAATCAGTCCTTGCTGTCTCCAGATTAAAAAACCAAACAACCCTACTTGTGGGTGCTTGTTTACGCACAAGTAGGGCTCATCCCCGACCAATCTCCTTCTTATTTTCCATCCTCGGTTTGACTAACTGGGTAACGTTACCCACCTTGCTTTTTCCGTGTCACAGACCTGCCCAGCTCTTTGTGAGCTTGTTTTTGCTGCTCTTTACTCCAAAAATTATTTTCTCAAACATTTTTTGCAGCTTTACAAATTGCACTGACCAGTGGTGCATGCTTTAGCTGTAACTTTTCCCCCCAAGAGTATCGTGTTTGAAGTCACAACCGCTATACTCCTGCCAATGTATTCCTCTTTACTTACACTGAACATATGAATGAGGCATGATACCATGAATGATACTATTAATCAGTTTATTGCAACTGCACCTAGGAATCTCATTCACAGTTAAGACGTTACGCAAGTGCCGTATGTATAGAAAGACTCCAGCTTCCAAGACGCTACAAGCCCTTACAAAAGATCCCTGAAGTTTCCTGCAAACTTCTTACTACAAAAATAAATCTACTTATTTCTTCTTGAAACAGAACACTTCTCAAACTTTGAAAAGGAATGATTCCGTTTTACTCTTCTCTCCCTCCAGAGGAAAAGGTAGATGCTTTTAGAAACATTTTCAACCTTACTCTTCATAGCATAAACTGGAGGGAGGTGACCTGAGATTCACCACTGTGTGCGGGAGCTGCACGTCTGTGCTGCAGCCCTTTCCCCAGTGAGTCAGTGGAGCTCGCAGACTCCAAGCCTTGGGAATGACCCAAGTCCATCATCTTTGGCTCCTCTTCCTTCCCCTTGTGGTGCTCCCTAATACCGTATTATTTAGTTATCATTAAAACAGGTTGTGGAGAGAGTTCAATTCCTGTTATCCCTGCAATAAAGAAAACCTTATTAACCCTGAAGCAGCCTGGGAATTGATTCTGCTGAGGTGGCCCTTCTGCCCTGGCACTCCTGGACACCGTCCCTGTGCCATCGCTACTGCAAGATCTGGGGGTCAAGGGACTTTTTTACGTGCAGGGGGTTCCAGGGTAGAAAAAACACATTCTCACCAACCTGGAAGAGAAGGATCATTTATTCCATAAGGACAGGGTATATTCCCACCCCTGGGGGGGTCCTCCTGTCCTCCTCTCTCCTCCGGGAAGGCAGCGGGCATGAGAGGAGGAAGCTGCACCCCACAACCCCATCCTCCCCATTTCCCCCCTCCCTGCCCCTTCCAGCCCCCCGGCCCTCCCCGCTGGGGGCGGTGCTCTGCGGGGCGCGGCCGTGACGGGCAGCGCCGCTCCCCACTCAGCGGCCGCGGAGCCCCCGCGCCGCTCCGCCCCGCTCCAGCCTCTTTGTATCAAACATCCGGGTTTCCCCGCTGGCTCCGCTTTGCCTTTTCCCTTTTTTTTTAGAAGCCATTTTGGAACCGGTTCAGCTTTTTTTTTTTTTTTTTCTTTTTTAATTATTAAAACCCCTCCAACACCAACAACAGAACACAACAAACCTCCCCTTCCCCCCCAGCTGCTTCTTCTTTTTCCCCTTTTCCTTTTATCCCTCCCCCCCGTACATGCCAACTCCCGGCCCAGCCCCGCGCCCGCCACCCCCTCGCTCCGCGCCCCGCGCAGCCCACGATGCCGCGGCCAGCCGCCACCGGCTCCCCCCCATCCATCACCATCATCACCACCCTCACAGTAAAGAATTTCTTACTTACATCCAATCTAAATCTCTCCTGTTTAAGTTTTAACCCATTACCCCTTGTCCTGTCACTACAGTCCCTAATGAAGAGTC
>JBCJKH010009659.1:0-10068 GCA_039877255.1 Loriculus beryllinus | reverse complement strand
AATAACCATTCTTCAATCCCCTTGTGGTATCTGTATTGTTAAATGATCTCCAAATGACAGAGAAAATTTTCAAGTGCTGAGAGCAGAAGGGTTTTTTTATATTAATTAGCTGATAGCTAAGACTGTGTCCCATAAACTAATATTAAGTTCTTAGCCAATCTTCTCACATTTTTGTCATTAATTATTTCTATTATGCCAATGGAAAAGCAAAGATACAGGCCCTAATCAGTGCTCCCAAGTATTTATTAATGAACTCTGAGAGGACCAAACAGCCATAATTGTCTTTCATAACTGGAAACCTTCCTTCTAAAATGGTTCTTTGTCAGCATATCATGTCTTTGTATAGCTTAATGTTGCTTTTATCACTTCATTGCTTTTGCTACTTTTTCACATGGAAATGTTTCGATTAGATTCAGAGAATCTTTCTAAGCTTTCATAATAGCTATTTCTGCATCTACAGCAACAATACAATCCCCATAATACCAAATTTGTAAATTTCCTCATTATTTTATCATGAAACCTCTACTAACAGTTATCATCCTCTAAATATATAGCCAGATTAGCAATAACAATGACTGTATCATCACCAACAGTGAGTTACAAAGTTTGTGCCTAAAATAGAAAACTTGACCAGAATCCTAATTTCAGTAAACAGGATGCATCATTGTGGCAACACTAAGGACATTGTTTAATGACCTTCAGCATTTCATATGCATATTTGACTATACCACAGTGTTTCTGTAATAAGATTTTAATTTAAATGATTCCTAACAAGTCTCCAAGCAAGGAGGCAGACTCTTTCTACTACTTGCCTGCCGCAGCCCACTTTAGATTCTTTCATGGTATATCTACAAAAGCAATTGGATTGCAACTCCCACAGCTTCACCTAAGCAAGTCAGATTAATGTCAAAAATTAATATTCAATGCAATCCCAATAGCAGCCAAAACTGTGAAAATGCCCAGATGGCTATATGTAGGTGAGCTTGTAGAGCCTACCCTGGGGTATATGTTATGACAGTTACACTCTTGAGCCCACCTGGTTTACAGGTGCAACACATATGTCTCAGCTAACTGTAAATATGTTATAAAGACAACTTTATGTTATACATGCACAGAGTGGGTCAAGGTTGCTCACTCAACAGCCTCACATGACAGGAGGGGCATGTCTTAAGCCAGGACAATTCCCAGACAGAATATAAATGTGATCTGGTAGTACATTTATGTTTCTCTTTCCTGAAAAGAAGTATCTGCCTAGCATATATTGTAGCTGTCAGCTAAATATAAATGTCTGTGCAGGCCAGTCCATCACACAGGAACATTCTTTTGCTTGCACACTAGTTCCCAAATGACGTATTATGTTTGCTCTTTGTGTGTGGGTGACTGGGTGTGAATGAATTACATTGCTTTGCCTTTTCAGCAACACAATCCTATGCTAAGAATGCTACAAACAACAGCCATCATGTTGAATTCAGATCCATTTGCATCATGTGTGGTGGTTTCACTAACAAAAATGTTATCTGTAAGTTTACTGAGAAATTATGCAGAATAGACATAGCTCAAAATCTGAAGTAGACAAACTTTAGTAGAGGAAATGAATTTCAGAGAAGATCAAGCAAGTGATCCAAAGTATTCCAGGAAAGGGCTAAACACCTTAGCTTCTTCCTACTAAATAATTTCCAAACAATAATTGCTAATCTGCTCCTCAGCATAATCTAGAAAATTTAGAGCATACTATCCAGTTTTTAATCTTTCAATTTGCATTAAAATAGAAATAAAATGAACGTATAAATAAAAAACTGTTTTAGTGTCTCAAGAAGAAATTATGGCTCCATTTAATTCAGTGGAAGATTTGTCATTGACTCATTGTCCTGGGTTCAGCAGTAGCAGTCATTTTTCTCCCTCTTAGTAGGTGGTGCTGTGCTGTGTTTTTGACTTTCAGCCTGGGAACAGCGCTGATAACACCGATGTTTTCAGTTGTTGCTCAGTAATGTTTACTCCGACCAAGGACTTTCTGAGTCTCATGCTCTGCCAGGGAGGTGGGGAAGCCAGGAGGAAGCAGAGACAGGACACCTGACCCAAACTAGCCAAAGGGGTATTCCACACCACAGCACATCATGCTCAGCATATAAACTGCAGGCAGTTACACGGAAGGCACAATCACTGCTTGGGTTGGGCTGGGTATCAGTCAGCGAATGGTGAGCAATTGTATTGTGCATCACTTGTGTTTACTGCTTTTTTCTCCTTTTCCCCTTTAATTTTTATATACTCTCCCCTTGTTATTTCCCTTATCATTATTACTATTGGTGATAGCAGTAGTGATTTGTTATACCTTAGTTACTGGACTGTTCTTATCTCAACTCATGGGATTTACACTCTTTCAATTCTCCTCCCCACCTCTCCAGGAGCAGGGGGGGAAGGAAGAGGGGCACAGCAAGTGGCTGTGTGGTTTTGCGTTACTGGCTGGGTTTAAACACATCAATAGCCAAGGTATAGGATGCATTAATGACATTCGTCGTTACTGAATTTAAACAAGATGCCCAAAGTAGCATTTTCCCACTAAAAAAGAACATTCTGGAATGTTAGTAAGCTGATCAAGAGATTAGGAAATAGGCTTAAGGTCTTTTTGTGTTTTGTTTTGTTGTTGTTTTTTGTTTGATTTGGTTTGGGGTTTTATTAAATTTCATTTTATTTTGCAAGAAAGTCTCTTACAGAGGCTGAGAGGAATAGTCATCATCTACAACATCCCTAAAACCAGTGAAAAAGTATGCATGAGTCATGTTCTCATGCCTTCAAGAGTCTCATATAACTGAACAAACCAACCTTAAGTTACTTCATTAATTTTAATGTGTTTTAAAGATAGGTCTCATGGCCAATAAGTTTTATCATATTTCCACTGTGGATACAAGTACATACCTTCTTCGCTTCCCTTCTTCCCAACTACCCTCAGTCAAAGGCTATATGACATCCTCTCATATCATTCTTGCATTTACATTTGGCATTTATCCTCTGAAAGGCATAAATATGGCACTTAGAAGTATGGTCTCATATTTTTCAGATACCCTGGAAGTTCTCCAAAGTTATGAACAAAATGTCCTTGGTTTTTACAGAGCAGTCCCATGTGTGCAATTTGGTTTCTGGTAATTCTCTCCCATCTCTTTAGGACACAGCATAACTGGTATCATGAGCTGCAAGGACTGTTACGAACTTCTTCAGAAAAATTTATTTTTAATGAATAATAAAATTAACTTCAGCTTATAATCAAAGCAACCAAATTACTTAGCACTCCAAGAAAAAGTAAGTTTATTATTTAGAAATTGGATTCATTAGCTCACTTGCATCAAGCAGATACTCCAGGATCCAGTCTCACACATTGCTATTAGCCACAAATCAGCCTGCTACATCACATCTTGCAGTCTCTCCAAAAGAAAATAAACAAGTAACTCTCAAGTGCAGCTCTGTCCAACTCACAAAGGAAAGTCAAAAAGTTCTTTATATTCAGCAGGAAAGCCCTCATCAGTGTGGATGCCCTTGTCAATTTGGTGGTCAACACACTAAATAGTTCTTGGCAATTATGTTGGACCCCAGACAGACAACTGAAAATAAAGTACAAGATTTAAGGAAAGACCCAAACATATTGATGCTTAAAATACCCACAACATCTTACTGAAAAAGTTTCCAAAATTAGAAGACAAAAATATAAATACATCTGCGTAAGAAAATTAACTTTCTGGAATGTCTTAAAATTTGCTGGGGACAGTGGATAATCAAAAATAAATTTTCATTACATTGGGTTTAAATAAATTGTTGCTACAGGATTCCAACTCCAAACTTTCTATAAAGGACAAATGCCAATAGAAAAATATAGAGGAGTCAACATAAAATACAGAAAAATTAGAAATAAATACATGTAAATATAGTGTAATAGTGCATGCTATCACAAAAGCATATATCAGATAATAGGGAAGGAAAAAGCCAAACCAAACCAACAAAACAAACTGAACACTGAATAAGTCTTCAGAAGTATTTATTTCTTGTTGCTTTAGAATATCTTGAACCTGGGTCAAAGTATAACACTTCTTCCAACAGATTTGTTCTTGGCAAGCTTTTTGAGCACAGTCCAGCTTATGTGGCTAGACAAATGGCTGAAAATACAAGCTGCATCTCCAAAGCACAAAATTTAATGGAATTAAAATTCCAACACAGTCACCTGTTTGGAACCAACAGTGCTGCTGATTATCCTATTTCTCTGGTTTCTGCATGTCATCTAACCGAAAAGGATGAAATTGCAATTTACTTCATATCTAATGTTAAAGTTAGTAGAGCAGCAAAATATTCTAGCTTATTTTCTGCATCACCTGTATATATCCTGTTGATCAACACTGGTATTTATCAACAGCTGATACCACCAAAGATTAGAAGAGCACTTTCATTGAAATGAAAGCTGTTAATGTTTATTATGTCTCTTTGTAAGTAGCAACAACTTGTCACAAAGAACTCAGCTTCACATAGTATCAAAAAAGTCTGTCTATCCCATCCTGACTGATGAGTGATTATAAGGTTACTGTGTCAACAACAGCACTAAAGCTGCACAGCTCACTTTGTTGTTAAACTGTAATAATAACTTATCACAAACATAGCCTTCCCACTGTCAAAATGTTTTAAGGGACATGCATACAGTTCTGTACATAGAATCATAGAATGGATGGGGTGGAACGGACCTTAAGATCATCCAAGTTCCAAGCCCTCTGCCATACGCAGGGACACCTCACCCTATATCATGTTGCTCAAGGCTCTGTCAAGCCTGGCCTTGAATACTGCCAGGGATGGAGCATCTACCACTTCTTTGGGCAACCTGTTCCAGGGGCCAATGGGGCCCAGCCACAAACCTACAGTCACACAAGTCAGAACTTTAAAGCACTAGTAGGGCTTGAAAATATTTTTTTTTCTCCGAAAGCAAAGGACCAGCTATCTTAATAGAAGGGAGCCACTGAGCAACTCTTGGAGGGAGCATTAGACAAAAGTTTTGACACCTACAGTTCTGATCCAGTTACCCATAAGCAAATAGCAGTAATAAGAGTCTTCATAGAAAACCTCTCTGCACATGATTCACAAAATGTTGCTATGAATTTTAAAGCTTTTCCATAAACTATGACACATATTGAATAGCTTGGCCACTACTACTACAGTATTTACAAAAGACAGCCAGTACCAGGACAAACTTGACCACATTTGTTATAAGCTGTCACCTATGACATTATAACTACTATGCTGCTGAAAGGCCATCAGCTTTCTAGTTATCTGCAACATCTAATAAGCTATAAAAGCCTTCTTTGCAAACATATTAACTATACTTTATCATAGGGCACAACTTATGAACTATTTTGAGTAGGTGAAAAACAGCCTCTACACTTTTGCCATCCCTAAGCAGCTGTAGAACAGCTTGTACTCGCATACTCTGAGGAATAGTTCTGTTTCAGCCATTACAAAGCTAAAGGGAGGAGAGGGGGGAAGGAAAATGAATCAGTAATAGCACTTTGTAATTTCTCTCTAGAGTACTGCTAGGCAGGATGGACACACAAGAAAACCCACACACAACTCAAGAAATAATACGAAAAAGTCCTAGCAAGCAACAAAGGCTTCTGACTTGATGTGCTGCCTAACATCATACTAAAGGATGGATGAAGAAACCTGGAAGTTCCCTTCACTGTTTATATCCCATCATTAACAACAGCATTTCTTTTTTTAGTATCTCTAAGGTTTTCAGGTCCTCTAGACACCTATAATCTATTACAGGAGAAAGCTATTTCATCTGCTGGTTCTGGTCCACAGTGCAAAATGGTTTGGATAATGAACTTTCTTTAATGCCTCACTGCTTTTTACAAATTAGCCAAACTACTGGGAAGGCCTCCTTTCCAAAGCACATTCTGCTGAGGCTATTGTCAATACTCTCATTCAAGATTTGTTAGCCAAAGTAGCTTCATTTTCAGCGCTGAAAGCTAACCTTCATCCCTGCTGTAGTGCAGTTCCAAACTAAATGCAAATGTTAACATTTTAACAAATTTAATTATTTACAATATTGAAAGCTTGAGTGGTCATGGACTTCCTCTGCCTTCTCAAAGGTTCTAGTTAGAACTTACACAAAGTTATCCTTAAATAAACCAGGAAATGAAGCCTGAAGTCTGTCTTTATCAGACATAAAAACACACCTTAGTACTTGAAATCTCTATTTACGTTAGCAAGTACCACAGCAAAACAGGAGCGTTATCTGCAAAACAAAATTACGGGTTTTCAGGACCTGACATTCATATTATCAGCATTCCAGCTCAGCAGTGCTGTGGATTATATCTAGCCTGATCTTAAGGACTAAATATCAACAGTTCAAGGACATTACTTGCATTCAGAATATTTTCATTCGAGGAAATCACTTTGTGATCTCCAAGAGTACTCCAGCATATTCTGTATATTCAATTCACTTAAAAAGCATGTCTGATTCAAACCTATGTTTGAAAATATGCTCAACTACTCTGAACTACCAAGCTTACTCATAGCATAGATACTCATCATTGAAATTGCCAAGGAAATAAATTCTCATCAATAACCTGCAGTTATTCTGTCAAGTAACTTAACACGATTTGTAAAGTTAATGGCCACAAAGGTATATAGAAAAAAATGTATTCCCCTCTCTTTACACATATTTTGGTTATAGACTAGAACATGATTGCAGATTTACAAGGACAGAACACATTTGGAAATCAGAGTTCAGCTTATGCTTGAATAAGCTGCAACTACATCAAAAAGGGGGCTTTGAACCAGCTACTAATTTACAGAAAGCTAGCAGAAATTTCACTATTGAAATGCCTGTGGGAACTGGAAGTTATGAGGGTCAAAACTGGATGACTGAAAGAGCCTCATTTCATTGGGAAATTAGACTGGGAAAAAAAAAGACAAAAACAACCCAAACAAAAAAAAACCAGATGTCTTGTATTAAAACATTTTGGGTGTAACAGATTACAAGTAAATAATACTAATAGGAAAACAAACCTCAGGTCTTACTTGTGAATTCCTCTTCATAATTAAAAATGTTATCAGCATTTCACTGACACAGTAATTGACAGTTGCAGAATAGTAGGTATGAGAAGAAAGTTGTAGAGAAAAATCTGAGGGCTTGCATGGAAATCTCTATAGGAATGACTAAAGTATTAAGCTGGTTAAGAAACTGAAAGGTGAGGCAGGCAGAAGAATAACAAATGTCTTGAGTCCAGAGATGAGGCAAGAAAACATTTCAAGGACAGTTTAAGAGAGAGCAAACAAAACAAATGTTAAGCAGATTAAAAGGTACCAGGAGGAGCAGCCTGATAGACAAGGGCTAAACAAACTGAATGGTTGAATATACTAGGTCATGAAACACCAAGGAAAAAGAACATTAAAAATAATACTAAATCAACATTAGGAGTGCTACACCAACAGACACGAAGGAGATTACAAATGCAACTGGTAATGCGTAACTACTAAGTTTCCACATACCAACAGGACTCGAACTACTGATAAAGCAAACTGTTATCAGTATTTCTTGATACACTTAAGCTGTTAGAGCATTCACCTTGAGCAAGAAATAGGTAGGTTTTCATTTAAGAGAAAGTCACAATCAGTGATTAGAACTTCCTATTTCAAGACCCTCCTCAAGAAAAGTTTCCAAGATAACAAGAAACTCCTTCAGAATTACTATTTCTTAATATTATTGTTAATTTTTAATCAATGTATCAACTTCAGAAAAAAACTAAATTCTCGTAAGGTCAGATCTTTATGCAATTTATCTTCCAAACACCTGCAGTGATTTACACTCTAAGGATCAGTCCTTAGTGTGCATATGTGTAGTGGAATGGATCTGACTTACATTCACAAGTGTAGTCCTTTCTACAGCTCTCAGTAGTCAGCAGGGACAAAACATAGCATTACCTTTGCATAAGACATTATGTGTCTATGTTATGGTTGCTACACAGACAGTAAAAGGATGCTGCAGACAATAATAGGAAATAAAACTACAGACACTGAAAGAACGTTCAAGATTTACATGCCAGATTATGAAAATATTTGGTATAAATTACATATTAAGCACCTACAGCTCAGGAACTCCAAGGTCTAGTGTCACATTAATTACTTACATCAAATGGTGAACACTACCTCCTTCAATGTGGTCAGTGCAAATTCAGAGTTCATTAAAACTTAATGTTTCTCAAAACTGCAAGTAATACTTTGATATGTTCCAAACCAGCCACCCTCTTCAACCTGTGTTACACATAAAGTCACATAGGCAGAGATACTCAGAAACACCGTACGCCCGCATATCTAACTACAGGTGACAGTAGAGATGGAACTAACCATCCTTTATAGACTTTGTCAAATTCCATTAGTGTCTTCATTTTTATTTTGAGAATGATTCCCCTCAATGGTCTGACAATGCATAATTAATGATGTTTATTGATACTGAGTTTAGGCCGCTAGTCAGGTGTATTTCTATTAAGTATTGCACAAGAGTGTCAAGAAGGGTGTTGGGTTTGTTGTTTTTTTTAATGTTTTAAATTTTAAAAAAATATTTTTTTTAAAAAAAAGTCTTTGAAGTCTACCCTTGTTCCCAGTTGTAGTTTAGAAAGTACAAAGTACAGAAAAGTTTTCTACAGAACCAGTCAGCTGACTGCTCAGCTCCTGTTACTAGCACAACATTGTCTTCCAGCCTATGTACTACTTTCAAAGTTTATGTGCATTCACTTGACAAGGCTTTCAAATTCTACTTTCCTAGCAACAAAATCTGCTTTCTGAAGGTTAGTAAACATACTTCCTCACAAGCAGCAAAGCTTATGATACCTCCCATATCTCATATTGGGAACCATCTATACTGTTATGTTTTAACAGGTGGCTGCGTAGTGAGTGTCAAGCAAAGAAACACTTACTTGCATAACACCCTTTCTGCATTTTTACATAAGCACAAACCAAGAAGCACATACTGCTACAGAACAGACTGATTTTCGTGCATATCAGATTTTCCAGAATGCTTGATCAAGTATGATTTTAATATCTCATCCATTCCCTCTTCCCTTGTATGCTTATATGTCATCTGAACTTTGAACTACAAATCCAACAAAAGAACAGCTTACCAAATACTTATTTTACAGATGCAACATGTTTTGTGAGTTTGGCTGACAGCACCAGGTTCCAATTTGTCACATCTGCTACTTGTGAAGCCCCAACCAGAGCTCTGTTTTAGCTTGCAAAGCCAAAACCAGAGAAAGCTTCTATCAGCTTGACCAAGAGAAAAGATACCAGCCAAACATACCTGTGTCATTAAACAAAAGCTTTTTCCAAACACAGTCAGTTCTGTCTCCTGGCTTGCAACCTGCACAGTACTCAATGCACTGACTTCAGTAGCTCGTGACTGATGACTGCAAACCAGAGGTCACTAAGTTAAGAAGGTATGGCTTGTTGGGCTCTATTGCAGTTAGTTTCCTTGATGACAGAGCAACTGACTGCATGTGTACCCAAATAAATGGGTTTGTACCTAATTCTCAATCTAGGTAATGTAAAAAATCCAAAATATCCATAACTAGCCTCACTCAGTTTGTGGCACAGCACAAAAATCTGGATTGGCAAGTCTGATTGGCTTCTATTTCCCAGTATTAGAATGAAGACCATACGTGGTAGTTTTAAATGGCAACAGAACACAACAGTCCTCAACTCCATTCAGGCTCCATTGCTAGGGAAAAAATGCAGAAAAGTCTCCCTCAGCTTTTATGGTGGAAGTGGGGGAAAAGTGCTCTACCTTCCTCCATATCATGAATCTTCATGTTACACGGGGCCATCACTGATCAGCATTTATCATCTGCATTTTTCTGTCGTGCCCCCATACCCTCTCATGATCTCTTCCCTGCTGGTCCACAAGCAGGAAGTCCTCCAGTATTGGACCACCTTTCCACAATACACCCCCTTCCCACAGGAGGAAAGTGCCACAAAAGGGATGGGGAAGCAGGTAAAGCAGTAAAAGTAAGCATTACAAATAGAAACACTTGTCTCCTA
>JBCJKH010009658.1:4102-18399 GCA_039877255.1 Loriculus beryllinus | reverse complement strand
TGGCAAGCATCTAGACATGTAGCATGTGTTAAACTGTTGGGTTGTTTTGAAGCTTTTTTAGTATTCTTCTGCAGCTCTGGAGTTGTAAAGCCTGAAAAGTCAAAGACCAAATAAGGGACCCAGAGTACGTGGAGTGTTTGAGGGAGTTTTAAAGACCTATGAAGGTCCCCAAGGGGACCTGAACAGTGGCAGTCTCTTTTGCTTTTGTTAGATTCGCTTCTACTTTGGCATTGTGGGGGTTTTTTTTTGTTTCTCATAGTGGTGATATAAGTTGTGGGGATCTTGTTTTCCTTTTTCTGCTGGTTTTAATGCCTGAAAAGTCAGTTCTCGTATGCAAAGTGTTCTTCATAGCTGTGACCACATCTCTGGGCTATTGAAGTGTTTTACCTCCTACTGCTCTGGTCTGTCATCATGCCTGTTTGAATCTAGGCTGAGGTGACATCTCTGATAAAAATTGGAACTTGCCTGGTTCAGTTACAAGCTGTTTTATTTTGGTGGATGGCCAAGATGAGATGGGTCAGCATGAGAGGGGTAGGTGCCCATTATGGGCAGCTCATGCTGTGTGGTCAGGGAGCAAGGGTTATGGTACCCATGTGTGTGTTGGCCTCGTGATCAGCTCTTGGCTCGCCGTAGCTGACAGGCTTTGTTAAGTTCTTAACAAATTAAAGGGGGGGCTTTCCTTTGGGCAGAGAAGCTAATGCCTTTCTGAAGGTGTTTGCAGGAAAATCCAATAAGCAGCTGAGGTTGGAGAGGAAATGTAATCTCTGGTGAACAGCAGGGTAAAATCAAGGCATTTTTAGTTTGAAATCACAATCTAAACTATTTCTGAAAATGTATTTAAATGAGACTTAGGATTTGTCAAACAGCTTTAGATTAATATGTAGTTACAATACAAATTCTGAATTGCTAAGTTCCTATTTAAATCTAACAGAACTTCTGTGGGTGATGGCCAGAAATACTAAAGGTCAAGACCCAGGCTCTGCAGACTGAAGCTGATGTGCACTGCTTGGCTGAACCATCCTCTTCTGTTTGAGTGGGACTGCACATGCTTGAATATAAATGCATGCATGCATGTTTGTAATGTGTTTTAAGGAAATTGTATCTGTTAATTGATAAGAGGAAGAAAGCTTTAATTAAATCTGTCACTTAAAACTTGAGTAACGAAAGGCTGTTATGTGCTCCTTCTATATGTAGGAAGGCAAAATGTGACTTAAATGGAGCAGTTGACCTGTGGGACTCGACAGGAGTGGGTAGGTGTCTTCTGTTATTGTAAAACCAGTGTTTGACATCAAGGCTGGTAATTCAGTGGACGTCTCATTTTAATGAAGGATGTTGAGGTCTGGAGCCTGTGTGGAAAATGGGCCATTGGAAGGATTAGTGTTGGGTGAAGCCAGCAATGTTTCCTGCTGTTCCCCCTGCTCTGGGCTTCTCCTCTGCCTGCATCTCTTGCCCCTTTGTGACCATGCAACTGAGCAGCAGGCTTTGCTGTGGGGCAAGTTTAGATAAACTCAGTATAGATTTGATGTTACCCTGCTATGTGCTAGATGTGGGTCTGGGGAGCTGAGCCCATCTTCTCTAAGAAGGGCTCAAGAAAGAGAAGGCCGGGACAGGAATTACTCTTGCTCTGATGGATAAAGGTAATAACTGGGAGGAGGGAGGAGTTTTTAAATTCCATCTCCGGAGGTAAAGCCAGATGAGAAAAACAGTCTGTAATTTGTCAGAAGAAAGACTGAACAGCGCTTTAGTTGCTTTCCCAAAAAGGAGGTATCGGGCAAGGAAAGGCGTGCCATGTACTGCTGTCTTGAAGGCACTTAGATAGGAAATTGGGGACCTGTTTTTGACAGTATGGGCTTGGGGCAAGCTGAGAAGGGAAACACGTGGTTTTGGCTCCAGATATGAAGACTGTGCAACTAATTTTTACCAAAGAAGTAGATACAAGATGTTGGGCTCAATCATGATGAGCAAAAGAAATGTAATAGCTTGGGATGTGCAGGAGGTCAGATCAGATGTTCTCTGTTCAGATTGTGGGATTTAAATTCCATACCTATGGGGAACTTCCAGTACCTTTAAGCACGTGCCCCAAGGGGAATACAGCAGTGTCCAGTCTAACAAGATTTTGTAGACAGCTACAGTTTGCAAATACAGCATAAGTTATTTGCTTGTTGATTTTAGGATAAGAATTTTGGTGTTATCAAAGTCTAATTATAAGCATTAAACTTGATTTACTTATTTTATTTAAACCTGTTGTGAGCATGCATTTTCTGTGATGAACTGCTTAGTATGGTTTGGGATTTCACAGATAAGGGCCTTACTGTTTGCAGAGCTATTCAAAGAAACGATTGGAAAGTGTCTGTTCTTACTGTTAAGTTGTGATAAAAGGTGAGTGATAGGCTTTCTGAGCCCTTTGAAAGGTATAGGGATTTTATCAGTCCTGTTGAAACAAAAGATGTTGCACCTGGACATAAGCAAGCTGGGCTGGTTGGAACTATTTCTTATGCTGCTGGGTAGTGCCAAGCAGGTTTGGATTGTATCTGCTTACGTCTTTGCTTCATGCATTAGCCCAGTCGTGTGGCTTTCCAAAACAGAAATTTTAAAAGAAACAATTTTTAAGGAGTTGGCTTGAGTTGTAAATGGCCTTAACAGATAAGGAATACTTCAATGCATTTTCAAGCCTTCTCATTTTTTAAATGGCTGAGGCTGCAAAAGGCAAAAACCTTGGGAGGATGATCACTAAATAATGTGTCTTAGGAGTGATAGCTCCCCAGTGTTTCTGTGACAGCTGAGGCTGATGTAAAATGCCATGTGAGCCCTTGGGAATGCTGCATTTAAGCCAGAGTACAGAATTTGGGTTTTGTCCATTACTTACTGCTTTCTAGTTGCAGAGAATAATTTGGGTAAGGAATTAAGCACATCAGGAACCTACAAGTTAATTTTCAGTGTGGTACCCTTGCCGAGAGCTTTCCCTGGAATAAGGCTTCTGACAAGGTATGAGCTCGTCCAGGAAGACGAAAGAAAATTGCAATGACTGTGGGTGTCTCTGCTTATCTCACCACTCCGTCAGAGTACCAGTTGTTTTGTTCAGCCTGTGCTTGTCTGAAGTCTTAAGGTTTGCTTTGAATTCTTGCCCTTACTTTGCCAATTCCAGAAGAGTACGTAGAGACACCTCTTAGGTTTTCCATCCCCTCGCCCAGTGCTGCAGTTCTGGGGCTGCTCCTCTGCAGCTCTCCTGCCCATCTTGGCTGATGGATGGGTGTTGTCAGGAGCGTTTCCTCCAGGGCTTTTGCGTATCTTCCACACACCTGAAAATTCCTGTTTTTCTTTCTTGTGCCATCAATAAATGCTTTTGTAATTCATGTTAAATATGTCTTTAAGTCAGTGCTGTGTCTGTCACGTCTTTTTTGGTATTCAGCTGCTTTTGTCTTGCTCTAACAGTTTTAATTCTTGTTTCAGGAGTTTCAGGAGACACAGTATATAAGGTATATCTAAGAAGAAAAAAAAAATTACCAAAACCCAGTAAAAAACACCCCAAAGAAACGCCACCCCCAACTGTCACTCTAGCTATCTCACTTCAAGAGCCATAATGGTTTCCTAATTCAAAGGCTGCTTTTAATCATGTCGGCAGCCAAATTGTTGGTCTGCCTGAAGGTGATCTGCAAGGGAGGAAAAACGGGAAGACCTTGTACGCTGCCCTGTGGTTTGTGGCTTAAATAGTTTCCCTGAGTTAATGGGAAGAGGCAATAAACAACTTCAAGAGTGTTTTTTGAGAGCTAGTGAATCTCTTACAAGAATCAAGTACAAGAGTAGGAAGAAAGCTTTACAATTACTAATTAATCTTCAGGTGGTTTAGCACTTAATTAAAATGCCTATAGATTTTGTTAATTTATAACTTGCAGATTCAGTCTTCTACTGCTTTGTTTGAATTAACAATGTATGTTGTAGGATATCACGTTCCTTTGCTAAACCAGGTGGTACAAAAATCCAGAACTGATGGGGATTTTTTTTTTTTTTAATCAAAATGTTCAGAAAAGGAAGGGTCTGTTTTTTCAGCCAGCCATTCCCATGGCTCCAATTACATGTTACGAAAAAGCACATAAAAATTCCTCTGGGAAGTGCCTCTGCGTTTTCAGCCCTATGTAGTTGAATCACTTACGGCATCTAAATTGGTACAGTGTTGAGAACATTGAAGGTTTTGAATTGTGTGTACCACATCCCCTTTGTTCTGCTTGTGCTTTGAAAGGAGAAAATGCGTCTGAGGCAGGAGGTGTACACAGGTTTTGGGTAGCCTGCCTACCTCGTTGCAATGTCGCTCTTCAGATCCATAAAAGATGCTTTGCTGTGTGCAATTTTTACATTTCCTTTAGGACACTGGGGAGGACACAGCTTTCTGAAGAATTTCCTCTAAAATTATGGGGTTTGTTCTTGGAAATGTTACTTTGGAAACTTTTTTAAAATTGGAGGTTCAGTAATGGGTGGGTTTCACTGATTGAGTCTGGTGTTCTGGTTATACACTCATGTACTTTCAGAGAGGGTTTATCTCTGCAGTGAATGTTGAGTACCAGGAACAGAAGATGCAAAGAGTGTAGAAATGCAATAGGGGTTGAGCACGTATGGAGTTAAACTGAGACTTTGCATGTCTTTTTAAACATTTGTACAAATCTGTGCTCCTGGTTTTAGTCTGCTTGGAAACTTGCCCTCCCCTCTGTCTTTTCCTCTCGGACCTGAAATGATACTTAAAAAATTTCTTAGGTTTTTTTTTTTAAAAAAAACAACCAAAGCAAATGATTACTTTTTTTGTTTGCTTTGTGATGTTCTTTTAGGGTGTGTTTTCGGTGTGTGTGTTTTGCCAGAGGGATAACTCCCCCTCTGACATACTTGAAACTTCCCAGACCTCCCATCTTTGTCAGATCACATGTATTGTATTAAAATGTTTCTGGTGCCCAGAATAGTAAATACTGTTTTTTTTGGTTTTGGTCTTAGCCAGGTTTATGTACAGTATGTGGTGTTAAGTTATGTGCAGTGCCTAGATTTGGTTTAAGCGTGCAAGCAAGCTGTATTCCCTTACAAGTAACAATAATGGGCAGGTGGCTTGTAAACCAACACTTAACAAGTTGATTGCATGAGTTTCAGTACACCTTAAAAAAAAAAAACAAACAAAACAACCACCTTCCCCCACCCCAATGGTATAATGGCTTTGTTTTCAGAGGCAGCACACTGGTTATGATTTTGTGTTTGCAGAATAAATAATGCAGTTCTCCAGCTTGCATTGTTTTGATTAGGTGTTCAAAAATGCTTATCGTAATTGCTGGATTGTTGGCACTTGCAACAGGCGGCTGGGATTTTTTGAGAAATTGCTCACTTGTGGAAAAATTAACTTTTGCTTAAAAATAGCTAAAAATGCAGTATTGATGGAGAGGTTCTTATTTGGAATGAAAATGCCTCATCTCAGCAAGCCTGTACTGTCCCCTCAGTATTCAGTTAAGTTTTAATTTTGTAGTTGGCTTCCATGCTAATGCGAGCGATGTTATGACTTGTGTGAAGAAATATGCTGGTTTAATTTCGTAGGCATTGGTTGGTTGCCTGAAACTGTAATATATAGCCCGGTTGTACTTGAAGGTACACACAGAGCAAGTACTGGGCTGGTTTAGTGGACACACCTGTATCTCAGGGTGGATTTCTCTCTCTTCCTGGTTCTTAATGATGGGAGGAGATGGGAAAGATGCATTAATTATCACAAGCAAAGCCTGTGATTTTATCACTAGGAAAGGTGATGCTCAATGCATGCCTCTGTTGGCTTTGGTGCTGGAAAATTTTACTAACTCATGTTTTTGTCTGCTTGGCGTGACTCTGCTGTCTCTGCTGTCCCTGCCACCTCTGCTCCATGGTCTCTGGCTCCCTTCTTCAGTCCTCATCCTCAGAGCCATGGTGCAAGACACAGGTTTCTGTTTTATGCCATGGCAGAAGCACCTCTCTTGAGCCCTGTGCAGGGATGGAGTTTCTGCCTTCTGCTGCAGATTTTGGTTTGCTGTAGCGAGTGGGTGTGCTTGACTCTGGTTGTTGTTTTCCCTTCTCTGTGTGTGAGCACATACAGTTCCCACACAGATAATATTTCTGAGGTGTCAGAAGGAAGCTATTTTCTCTCAATGAAAATTAGCTCTTAAAACGATGTTCTTTAGAAGTGGGGGTGGGCGAGTACCTACTGATTCCCTTCTCCTGGGGAATTGACGCAGGACCAAGCAGTAGGCTTTGGCAGGCTACTACAGCTCCCCTACTGGCTGCATCTTTTTGTCAGCTTTGCCCATACCTTTAGGAGCTGGTGCACTCCTGATCCAGTTGAACAGTTGTTTTGGCTTTGAGGGAGACTGCCTCCCTGCCACTACCAGTTCTGAATGAGTTTATGTTACATGGCACTGGTTGTCAGTTTGCCAGCAGGTCTGATTGGTGTCTCACCTATTTCTAATAATGTTGTAAAAGTAAGTGAAGAAAAAAGACCAGCATCCAGAAGCCTAGCTATTTTGGACTAGGATGTGCATTTTTTCCACCTATGTTGGAGCTTCTTGGGAGGTGGAAGCAATCATGATTTGAGCCTTGTTTAGCTATTTGACATGTGCTGCTATCAGTTGAGAAACTCCATTGAAAAGGCATGTTAAGCCTTGAAAGGGAAGCTACCACAGGAAGCATAGAGAATGAAATAGGTTTGTGTTATGATACAGTGTGAGTTGGTGCAGCACTTTGGCTTCAAGAAACTTGGTGAATCTGATTTTGGTGTTCCCTTTTGATTAAAGTTGGTGGCTTTATTCTGTGCCTATATTAGCATTTATGTTCAAATCGCAACCATGAGCGAGATGGGGCTGATGGGTTGACTTGCTGGACTTGGTGCTGTGCTGCAGCGTGACCTTGGAGCGTGCTGGCTTCTTCATGGTGGAACCCAACTAGCAGATGTTCTCCAGGAACACGCCTGAAACATGCTGGCTCCTCATGGGTAACCGTCACATGGCTGGGCTATGGGTGGTTGGAAGGGAAATGCACTGAGGACTGATAGAAGCACAGCTGTTCTATTTTGCAGGTCATTTCTGTCTCTAACATAGTCTCAGCTGCAGCAGTGGTGGGAGGGACAATGTCTTCCAGCCATGGCAGCTTGTAGAGATGCTTAGTTTGTCTTAGGGTAGCGTAGTCGCTGAACCATAGTCAGAAATGCAACAGCACATGCTAAAAAGAAAATGTATCAAACTGCTTTGGAAACTTCCTTGTGACTGGCGATTGTAGTGCAAGGAGTTGGTGCTTCTTGTGTCACCCATCTGGTATAAGGGCACTGGGGTTGCCATGTCTGTTGGCCAGAAGTTGTGAGTACACATCACAGTCCTTCTGCTAAGGCTCCTAATGAAGGGGGTGAGGGATATGGTCTTAAATAGTGTTTGTAAACAGCTTGTTCAGCTTGCAGATGATGTTTGGTTTTGCACCTCTCCCCTTTTTATAAGGGGGGAAAAAAAATGTGCCCATTTGGGAAAGACCGGTTAAAACAATCCGTATCTCTTCCAAAGCACTTCAGTGATTCCTTCATGTAATCTACAAGCACATTCCTCTGAGGGCAGCAAGCGCGCTGTCACATCCGCTGTTGCAAATGCATTGGCACTGAGGAAATGTGCTGAGCCGGCATGAGGCTGGGACCCAGGTTCCCTAGGCATCCCTTCCTAACCTCAAGGGCTTTGTTGTATTAATCATTTAAAGGAGCAGTGCAAGAGCAAGAAACAGTTTCCTGCCTCCTTTGCAGTAGCTGAATGCTTTCTTTCTGGCTGTGAAGTGGATGTTTTAAGAATGTTTTGATGTGGTTTGTATGTTATGTTTATATCTAGGCTAAAGTTGGCAGGGCTGGATGCCCAACATGTAGGGGGGTGTGTGGTTTTGGTTGGATTTTTTTTCTAAGTACTGACTACCTGGAATCTCTAATGAAAGAAATTATTGGTCACTTAAGATATAAAGGCTAGCTGAGTTGGTTTTTTTTTTTGTTTATATATCCTTGGCAAGTCATCTCCTGTGTTGTTACCTGGTTGTTGTGAAGATGTTAACAGCTTCAGCGATGTGAAAATAAGACAACTCTTGCTAAATGGGGTGATGACCATAGGGTGGAAATAAAAAGCCTATGGTAGGTGAAATTCAAGCAGTCTGAGGTGACACTGCAGGCTGTTGGGGTTGCAAACAGTGTTTGTGCTCGTGTGTTGATGTGTATGCATACTAAAGATAACCAGTGCTAATTATGGCCAGCTGTAGAGCACCTATCTGAGGAAAGGGTGAGATGCACATGCACAAGCTCATTGGTATCTCTGAATTTGTATTTGCTCACTTGAGTGGAAAATGTAAACTTGGGGTTATCTAACACACCTCCCCTTAATAAACAGAACATTAGATTCAGCCTGCTAATACTACCCTAAAGTTGACCTTTGCAGTAATAAAGTCAGAGGTGAAGTGTAGCAGTTCAGGTAATACTGAGATGTACTTGCAGGAGCTGAATGTATACAGCATGTGAGCATATCTAGACTGATTTTCACTGATTTGCAGTGTCTTCTGCTATCATTGTTACTGCTGAAAGAGATGTTCTGTCTTACCTGTAATTGTAAATGAATTGGGCTGACAGAGATGCTGCAAGGCTGGGCTCTGCTGTGTGTCAGGGCCTTGGAAAGGAGAAAAGATTGGATCTGTAAGAATATAAAGATGAACAGCTGCATATGGCAGCTCGCATCTGAGTGTTAGGCTTTTCTTTTGTAGAAAGAAAGCAGTATTTTTCAGAAGTCTAATAAACCTTAATGGATGCAGTAATGTTCCCACCTAAGCATTACTTTCACTCGTGGTTTTCAGATGTTTGCTGAAGTTGCTGTTGCAGTGTGTTAAGTTGGCAGCAGAGGGGAAATGCATGGAGGTGGCTGACAAAAGCAAATGTCAAGTTACCATTCTTGAATGAGGATGAGATGAAAAGTCAAATGATCTGCCTGTCTTAGAGGGAGATGTCTTAACTCTTTAATGCTGAAAGCAGGCATGGATTCCCGGGGGGTCAGGCAGGGTGGTATCGTGTTGTAAAGGGACACAGAAGTTAGCTTGCTTTGTTGCCTTGGCTTTTGCCTCAGTTTTCAGATTCTGAACTATTTCGGGCTTGTGTTTTCAGTGTGTGAAGCATACTTGTTTGTTCTTCTAAGTGTTGTCCTCACTGCAAGTTGGTGTTAATTAGGCCACTGCTATATGTAGTTTTTGCTGACAGATGGGCTTTGCACAGACTTGTGCAGTGTGTTGCTCTGCTGTAGCTGCTCAGTCTTGTGTACTGCCAGCTTGGGCGCTTGCGGATGCCTCTTAATCGATTTGGTCTCGGTGCGACCAGATCCAATGGTGCTCTGCGTGGTCTTGTTACTTTCGCATCCTGTGGCTTGCACCGAGTGTTTTGATGCTTGTCTGACCGCAGACAAGTTCATTTTCTGCCTTTTGTAATTTGTTTGTAATAAATTGGAGAATTAGAAAATGGGATAACATTTCTGTAATAGAAAAAATCCACGTGATCTATGCATACAGTGTTGCTGTGGTAGCTCAAAGAGGGTTGTCTCAGCCTTTCATGTGCTGGTAGCAGAAGAAGAAGCTCCCCTACTGGGTTTGTGGTCCAGTTCATCACCATCCTGACGTAAGAAGCTAACAGTCCCTGGGATTGTCTAACAGGTAACATCATTCTTTAAAACAAGAAGTCAAGAGAAAATCTGCTTGGGATTGGTCTGTCTTAAGAGGAGTGTTGATTTGTAGGTGGTTTCTGTAGCTTCAGTGGCAGTTAGTTTTGGGAGTAAGCATTGTTCTGCTCCAGGGAAGCGAGAGATGCTCCACACCAGTGTGTTGATCTGATCGGGCAAGGAGCATTTTGCACTTTGTCTGTGGATTTGTTTGGGACATTGTCCTGAGGTTACTGTTTGTTTTGTTTGTGAGAAAATAATTCCACCTCTTACTCTTTAACATGTGTCCTCAGCAAACTGGCTAGAGGTTTGTATTGTCCAGTGGATTTAGCTGGTGTATGGGGTGGAGTTGTCATTGCTGTGCTGTTGTGTATATTGCAGCAGTCTTGGTTGTGCAGAAAAATAAAAGGCTGTCTATTTTAATTTTCCTTTTTGTCTGCCTGTTTTCCTCCCTTCATCCTTGCCCAAAGGTCAGAGATGGGTGTTCTAGGCAGCATGTGTACCAGTTTTTGTAAGGAGTAATATTGCCTTTGATTCTTCAGGTTTGTTATTATTTAATAATAATAAAATAGCAAGTTATTTAATAATAACAGGATTTTATTATTTGTTTGGAGTATTATGTTCAGCTCCGGAGCACTCAGCATAAGAAGGACATGGACTTGCCGAAGCAAGTCCAGAGGAGGGCTACAAAGATGCTCAGAGGGCTGAAACACCTCTCCTGTGAAGATGGGCTGGGAGGGCTGGGCTCGTTCAGCCTGGAGAAGAGAAGACTCCACAAAGACTTTATAGCAGTTTTCCAGTACCTAAAGGGAGGCCTACAAAAAAGGTGGAGACTCTTACAAGGGCCTGTAGTGACAGGACAAAGGAAATTGCTTTAAACTGATAGAGGAGAGATTTAGGTCACATATTAAGAAGAAATTCTTCCCGGTGAGGGTGCTGAGGCACTGGCACAGGGTGCCCAGAGAAGCTGTGGCTCCCTGGCAGTGTTCAAGGCCAGGCTGGACGGGGCTTTGAGCAACCTGGTCTAGTGGAAGGTGCCCTGACCATGGCAGGGGAGTTGGAACCAGGTGATTTTTAATGTCCCTTCCAAACCGAACCCTTCTGTGATTCTGTCATTGTTAAAAGTAACTAACTTTCTTTTACCAGGTAAGGGTGATATGGAGGGAGACTGCAGATCTGAGAAATAAATTAATATTTTTCAATATTATTTTGTGGTTGTTTTGTAGAGCTGTTTTGTGTGAGATACGCTTTTTCTTTAAAGTTTAAAGCAAAGATTTAATTGCTGGCAATTTCAAACTGGATTTAGTTTCATGGCCTCAATGAATTTGTGAAAACAAGATGATCTGTTTAGGAAGGAAATTATTTTGGTTAATTGTATTAAGGTTAGCTTTGATAGTTGAATTAATGCAGGAATATGTCTGTATTGATGGAAATGTGATGTCTCTTTCTATTCTCTTGATTGTGAAGGTTGATGTGGAAAAAAGAAAATTGAATAGAACATAAATGAGCTATTTTTGTCATGGAGTCCAAGTATAGTTTCTGAAACTGGCTCTTGACAGCCACCTTCATTCCAGGTTCTGCACTTATTTTGTATTCCTTGAAGCTTGGTAGACATTTAAATTGATACCGTCTTTGTGTTTGCTCTGCCTCAGTCTGTTTGTCCATAACAGATGTTTTCCAAAGCTGAATGGGGTATTTCAGATTGGCCAGTATCAAATACTTTCTATGATGCTGTTATCTTACATTTCCACCTTTCAAGATTCAACAGAACTGCCTGGGAAAGCCTTGAAAGTGGAGTGGGCTAAAAGGAGAAAAAAAGTGGGCATTCTTTCTCTTTCTGTCCTCTGACATCCCCTCAGTTGTGTCCCCCTTCTCCTTACTGCATTTCCTCTCCAAGGAGAGCCTATAGTGGTTTCTTCTGAGGGGAACTGTAGGGAGTATAGCTGATCCCATTTTACTAATGGCAAGAGAAGACAAGTCTTGTGGTAGCAGACTCTACTTTCTGTCCCTTGTAAACTGTGCTGTGCAAAGGGGGAAGAAGAACTTGCCTTTGCTTTGCACATGTGCTTTTTTATTATATGATGAAGTACTAAAGAAATTGCATGTGCAGATTCAGAATGAAAGCATCAGCCATGTAACACTGATCCATTCCAAAAATGAATGCTTGTGTTGATTTGTGTTGCATTGGAGACATGGGATTTGTGAAAGTCTGAATGGCAGCTGGAACAATGCAGGTTTTGTAGCCATGTGCTGTTCTCAGCAGATTAAAGAATGAGGGAAAGAGTGCTTGAATGGTGGTCTGGAGAAGCTGTTTGGTAAATAAAATTGATTTGGGTTCTTTGCTTTTATAGTAGTTTGCTGCTAACTCTCCAGTCTGCATCACATAAAGTTTTAGTAATAGGAATTTGCGTCTTAACTTTGTCTTTCTGAAAAGACTTTGCAGAAAGTTTAATACACAGATAGTACAGTAAAAATAGTTCCATATCCCCAAATCTAGATTTACAGAAACAAGTTTTTAGGATTTTTCGGCCCATCCGGTTAAAGTTTTGTGCTGTGTTTGAATCAAGCAGTGCCACCTTTGGGCAAGTCACAGTGGAGCGAGGGCACTGGTAATTTTTAGCAAGCTTGCCACCTTATTGGAGAAGGCAGAGTAATGTGCTTACTGTACTGTGAGATACCATCTAAGAGTTAATGCATTCTGCTGGTGTAGCTGCATCCCCAAGGGATGTTCCTCTTTGGAGGATGGGGTGAGCCCTGCATGGCTGTGTGCCCTGCAGGTGCTATGTACTGTCTGCCACTGGCCTTTCCAGTGACCCTAACACTTGGTGTTATCTGGACTTCTAAAAATGGGTGCTGATTTACTAATGTATTTAATAAAGTACAGTGTTGTTTTGGGGGAGCGGGAAAGACATCCTTTGAGGGGATCTTACTGTAGGAGCATTTCTAGGTATGTCACCTCACAGCTCTGACTCAGATTTTCAGTATATGGTGCAACACAGCCACAGAATGTGTGGTCTAAACCCTTGCAGGTCTTTACTTCAGTCTCTTCTTCAGTGGCACTGGTGGCTTTTCCATGGTTCAGAAAGTTATTTGGGTATCTCTTACTAAAGCGTTTTCTGTTTTCCTCAGTGCAAAAGTACTTTGCCGGTGACCTGAATGGTCCTGAACCTAGAAGAAAAACTCAGTGGTGGTTTTCTTCCTTCTTTACAGCTGCCTCTGAAAACATCTTCATATTGCTGTTTCTGTACCTTGTTTTCTCATGTGAGCGCTGGTGTAGGTGATCAGACAGCTTTTTCATGCTTCAGATGTTGCTGTATGTGTAATCATATGCATTTGTTGTGTGGTTGTTGAAATGGATTTATAGTGTCTGCTTATTCAGGCTCGTCGCTTTTGGCAGATTTTAATGAAAAGTTGCTGATCAAGAGTGGGTAGATGCATGTTTGGACAGCTTGTGTCTGAGAAATGAGAAGGTTGCCTGAGCTAGACATAGAACATAGTATTTGTATGAAGAAGAGAGTTTTCCAATTCCTGTAAAATCAGGCCAAAAAGGCCTGGTGACATGACTGCCCTGAAACCTTGCAAACATCAGAAAAAAAAAATGGTATGAAATCCCTACTTGTTTGGAAAGGTTTAGGAACGGATGGCATGACGTTTGAAACAAACCTTCATTTAATTTATTCTGCTATCCAGTGTGGGAAGAAGCGTGTGTTGTGGACTCTGAACTCAACAGGCAAACATTCTGAAGATTTGCTGAGGTGTTGAAAGGCATGGATATGGAATTCAGCTCACTGTGAATGTGTAAGGGCACACCTGGTGAGAACAATAACCCTCTTCTTGTTGTAGAAGAATTAGAATTTTCACAGTAGTTTGCATTTGGAACTTGATAAAGTGAAGGGATGTTTGCCAAGGTCAGGAAATGGGGAGGGGAGGAAAAATCTCTCTGTGATATTTTACCAAGACTTAGTGCTCTTTGGAGCCAGGGATGAGTTCATTGCTGTAATTTACTTTTGAAATGTAGCAAATGTTATTTTTATTGTGAGTTGACACAAGTGAGTTCACTTTTCAAAACCTTTGTGTTATATTGATGCAAATTAAAACACTCGAGTTATGTCTATATCGTGTGATGAATTACTTTGTATGCTTTTCATGTTTGGAAATAGTAGGATGTTTTATATAAAAGTAAGTGCATTTTTAAAAGGGAAGTAAGTCTTTACAGGTGCCCACAGTAGGCACTGAGCCTACTGAGGAATCTGATCCGTTCAGAGATCAGTGCGTGAGACCGAGAGACTTCTTGAGGTCTGTGCTAAAGATCTGCAGTGAGTGCACCTAAGGAAGTACATAGCCTGATTATTCTTGTGGCTTGTCTGAAACACTTCCTTCACTGTTACTGTGCTGCCTCTTAGCCACATTTTGTTAATTTAGATTTGATGTGTATTTTCTGCCTTTATGTAACAAAATATATCTGAAATGAAACTTCTGATGATATTCTTGGTTACCTTGAAACAACTTCAGCTTTCCTCATGTTTGTAACAATGCAAGTAAAAAACCAATGCTGGTGTTAATGGATGATAGTCTCTGTTACATTAGCAGGGGGAAGAG
>JBCJKH010009655.1:43055-59868 GCA_039877255.1 Loriculus beryllinus | reverse complement strand
GGAGTATGTGCCCTTCCAAGTAACTCCCCATTACCTCCCAGGACATGGTGTGCTGTGGCATGGAATACCTCTTTGGCTAGTTTGGATCAGGTGTCCTGTCTCTGCTTCCTCCAAGCCTCCCTTCTTCCCTGGCAGAGCATGAGACTCACAAAGTCCTTGGTCAGCATAAACATTACTTAGTGACAACTAAAAACATTGATGTTACCAGCTATGTTCCCAAGCCAAAAGTCAAAACACAGAACTGCATCAGACACTAAGAAAGAGAAAAATTTGACTGCTACTGCTGAACCCAGGACAGCCCACATCTTCAGCCACCTGGCTACCACAGCACCCTAAAGCACTTCTTGAATCAGTGGTTTTGCTATTAATTTTGTTATTTTTTCCCCCCACCTTTTGCTAGTAATGACTTGATAAATCTGACACTATTTGCCTTTTCAGGAAAAGCCCGAAGGCTATTTTTTTTTTTTTTTCTGAAAAGAGCTCCTTCTTCCCAATCAGTAGGGAAATCAGTCTCCTTCAGGAAAAGAAGGCAACTGACTCTGGGCCTCATACCAATGAAAGCTTGGACAAATAGACCTTTCCATAAAAGCAAGTATCAACTATAATAAAACAATTACTATACTGTTGCTTTTAAAGGGAAGATCTCCCACTGCACTTGGAGTATATTACAAACCTATACAGATGTATTAGGTGTTTGCATAGTATTCTGTATGTAAAAAGCCCTATGGGGGGACTAAGGAAGAGTTTAATAGATTACTTGGGCATGACCTGTGTAGGGTTCCTCAGGATGCTCAAGATTAGGTTAGTTCTGGATGTTAGAAAGTTTTGCCTTTGCATACAATCGGGAATGGAGTTATCAAGACAGCAGGTTGAAATAAGGTGCCTGAGTTCATTTATAGAATTATAGAATAGTTAGGGTTGGAAAGGACCTTAAGATCATTTAGTTCCAACCCCTCTGCCATGGGCAGAGACACCTCACACTAAACCATGCCTCCCAAGGCTTCATCCAACCTGGCCTTGAACACAGCCAGGGAGGGAGCACTCACAACTTCCTTGGGCAACCCATTCCAGCGCCTCACCACCCTCACAGTAAAGAATTTCTTCCTCATATCCAGTCTAAACCTTCCCTGTGTAAGCTTTAACCCATTACCCCTTGTCCTGTCACTACAGTCCCTAATGAAGAGTCCCTCTCCAGCATCCCTATATGCCCCCTTCAGATACTGGAAGGCTGCTATGAGATCACCACTCAGCCTTCTCTTCTCCAGGCTAAACAGTCCCAGCTCTCTCAGCCTGTACTCATTTGCTTTCTACCTTTTTCTGAGTGAAGGACTATGTTCTCTGTGTGTGTGTATGTGTGGACACGGGGTCTGAGTGCCACAATTTGACTGGGACCCAGCTGCAGCCCTTCATGAAGGCAACTGGAGAGACTGGAGGGAGTGAATTAAGTGTCCATGAGTGTAGAGGATGAGGTCAGTCTCCTGTCTTTATGTGCAAGACCACATGAGTAGCTCACTGCTGGAGGGGCCATAGGAGTCCTGGCCAGCTCCCAGAGACACAGTGAGGTATGTGTGTCTCCAGGGGTGAGACGGTTCTGCATGTTCACTTGTGTTTGTATGAGACGGTCTGTATCAGCAGCTGAACTGGGGCTGCAGCCTTGGGAGCTCACATATCCAGGTGCCAGCAACAGGAGAGACTGGGATCCAAGGACATCTGCTGAGCAGATGGAGTGTATGAGCTCAGCTGCTGGAAGCATCCACCTTGCACATATGCATACACATGGATATCCCACCAGTGGACCTCCATCATTCTCAGCCAGAAAGGGGAACAAATTGAGGCTGCTGGTGCTGTGCTTGTGCAACTGCTGTCTGGGTTATCTGTGCAGTTGGCCACGTATACATGTATGTATATGTAGTATATAGATGTGCTTTCTCTGTATGTGCTGACCAGGAAAACATGGTCAGCCTCTCTGCTGGTTGGACTTGGGGTCATGCAGCTGCAGCAGCCTCACCCACAGTCAGCTGCCAGGTCTGGTCTGACTGCCGTAACACTCCTGTGTTATTATGATGTCATAAAGCTGAGTAGAAAGCATTCATAATAAAGCTTCTATCTTATTTTCATTGACTGACACTTAGGATTTACCCAGTTCAGAGCACGACCACTAATTTCTCATATCTATCACTTAGAAAATAGTTGAACAATTTTTCTTTCATTTTGTCAATCACAACATAAATAGGGGATGAAATCAAATCAAAACAGAAACAAATGAGCAATTCAATACTTGTAAAGTTTGCGAAAATAAAAATATGTGGAACTCCTAGGAAAACATGAGACTGAGTAGAAGAATCAGAGAAAAAAAAACCAAAAACCAAACAGGATGTAGCAAGGTATAATTTATGATTTGAAGAAGAAAAGCCAGAAAAAAGAAAGACAAGGAATAAGAAATCAGCTCCAAGGTTTTCATTTCCTATTGGATGCATAGTAGATTTTGGCTGGAAAAAGGGAGAAAAAGGCTAAGGAAAAGTTACCCTTTTTTCTAAGAGAGAAGTTGAGAAATAAGTGTTAAACAAGAGCAATTAAGAACTAGTGTGTTTTGAGTTTAGTCTATATTTGTTCATTTTGTTTAGTTTCCATCACATCACTTTCATAGTTAAGTAAATTTAATACCACTAGGAAATAGCAGATAGAATTGAAAGTTCAGGGTACAAATTACTAAATCATATAAAATTATCATTAAGTAATTAGTACATCGTTTGTTCTGCTGGCAAAAGTGACTTGATGTGGTTTGTCCAGTACTCGTAAGAATTAGCTTTTAAATGAGAAATCCAAATGAGTAGTGTTTCATTTGCTTGTTCTTGAGAAATTAAATAGGAAAGCCTTGTGAGGCCTTGCTAAATTTATATTGATGTTAAAAATTATTGATTTTAATAAACACAATGTTCGTGTAAAAGCAAGGAAAGATGCAGTAATATAATTATTAAAATGTAAATAAATGTGCTGCTTTAAACATATTCCTAGACTTTGATAGAACTGATTTGATTCTTCCCGTACAAGTACATAAACTGAGTGAGCCTAACAGAATACTAGTACATCTCTGTGAATGCAGATTTTGTAATGCAGATTTGAGTTATTGATGTTGAATTAATTGTTCATACAAACTAATTGGCTCCTGCACTATTTTTTATTACACCAGTATAAAATATTTATGTCACTGTAAGAAAGGATAAGTGGTACTGTGGTATGCATTAATTAATAATCATAGGTCATGGCTCATCCTGATCAGTCCCAGGTTTTGAAATCCCTTATTCAGGTCGCTAAATACTCTGCAGGAAAAGTGAGATGGCCCATACATGTTTCTCAGCATCTTCTGGCCTCTGTAATAGAGATCAGTAGTTGTCTTTGGCCTTAAAACATCCACATATCACTAGTCTTGATGCCTTTTTCAGAGAATTATGTTCCTTTGAGTTAAGGTTCTTCACTTCTTTGATGTTTCCATCTGAAATGGTTTGATCATCACTAAGTGCATGATGACCCTTTTTTATGATGAATCATTGATTCCTTGCAATATTCACTGCTTCAGTTTGAATGCAATTTGCCTGAATGGTAGCACCTATCTATATAAGACCTATCACCGTCAGTGTTGTCTATCAGCTCATAGTTGTTATTCTATTAATGTAAAGAGAATTCTACCCATAATGCTAAATTATTATACTGACTTCTTATTCCTTCACAGAGGCCCAGGACTTTTAAAATAATAATGTTTTACGCTAGGCTGTTTCCCACTTCACTTGAAAAGAATAAACTGTGCCAAAGCTGCGGTAAACTTTGAAGTACCTAAGTGCCACCCTGCAGATAACAATTTCTGTGTGAATGGCTCTGACTTGAGTCTGATTTGGAAAACACGTGTGTGATGATTCAGATCATGGATTTCTGGTAAAGAATATTTTATGCAGCACAAGAAAGGATGATATCAAACTTGTTAAGAGGAACTGTATGTCACATAACATTATATACCTTGGTATGCCTTAATTTCCTGCCTCATGTCTTGCTCTAAAGAGTAGTAGTTGCCAGTGATTTAGGGACACTCTGAGAGATCAAGAATTTTATCAGGGGAAGATGCCTAGCCATAGCTGTTATTCTGATCTGGGGGAGGAAGGGGTGGGGTAAAATGATCACTTCCCGCTTCTGTTGAACTGGAAAGTACTTGCAAGGGATTGTTTCGTGGTTACCCTGTCTTTTGGGCATTCTGCTCTGGAAGAAACATAAAAAGCTGTCATATACTCACAGGCTATGGTCAGTGAACACATGATGTAAAATATTGAGCACGTACCTGGCAAGAGCTCTTTTGTGGAATTTCTTATTGTCACCTCTCTCCACGTATCACCTTCACCCTTGTCTTCTGCAAGCCAGCACTCTATGGGGAGACATATCTCTTCATCAGAAAGAGGGGCTACTCTTTTAAGTCTGAATTCATCCAGGTACCAACTAGGATCATTTCCAGTGTTGTCGTGGCCAATGCGGATTTTATATAGTTGCCCAAGACCTCTGAGATTAATCTATAACGACAAAAAAAAAAAAAAAAAAAAAGACAAATTACAATGTCTTTTAGCAATCCCTCTTACGCCTGGCATGCAAGTTAAATGTGCAGCTGACATAACCTAGAGTAATGGGTTGGGTTTTTTCAGAAAATGAAGCTTTAATATACAATATACAATGAATCTGAGAGCAATCAGACAAAAGCATATGGAGTAGTATGAAAGTGTAATTTTATTTACTTCACTACCATATTATTTAAAGTGACTAAAGACCTCAAACAATTCAGTCTGGTTTTAGATCTCTTGACAGAATCCAGTTTGTGGTGACAACAAACTGAACAAGCTTAAGTACCATCAATCATTGCTGCATGAAATAATATATTTTGCAATCCATATAGTTACCATCAGCAGAGTCCTATTAACTATTCCTACCACTCATGAGTCTGCTGTGACCCACTCTTCTCTTTGTCTTCTATTCTTATGCGTATTGGTGTCAGGGTTAACTGTTTCTCTAAGTGCTGATGCTACACTGAAGCAAGTTTAAACAATAAAACATGAATATGTCACATTGATCACTGCAGCCCTCAAATAAAAGCCACTTTGTTTTGGGCTGCAGAAGTCTCTTGGGCAGTGCAGACAGCAGGAACATAAGCACAAAACCAGGGTTAACCACCTTCATTTGCATTGATGTATTTGAAAGTTCATTGCAATGGGAAAAAAAATTACAAAGAAAAAAAAAGAATAAAGAATATTTTTTCTTTTACCTTTATACCAATTTTATACTGTTTATCATCAAAACAAAGGCAAACAGAAAACAGATTGACAAACAATTAACACCGACATTGTCCTAGCATTCTAAATCACAAAAAGAATGAAGTAAGAGTTGTGTTTAAAGATCCATTGTGTCTATTCTGGAAAGTAACACTGATAAGTCTGCCCCAGAGTCAGTTTCCCCTTCAAAATTTTTTTGCTAAGGAAGACTACAAGGCAATGCTCCTTTGTTCTGTGGAGCTGGGAATGGTCAGAGATACTAAGGACATATCCCTTACAATCGTTTATTGAAATGTTTTCCTAGGCAATAACACAGGCTAGTGTAATAAACATTGACATTTCTTGGTTACAAAGACCATTACAGAAGAGTCTTGCTGCCCTCATGGATCACCATTTCCTTGCGTCCATGAGGCAAGCCTGGCACAACTCTGTCTCATATGATGTTATCATGACACATATGCTAGTGGTATAAAGTATGAATAGAGTCACACTTATGGCCAAAGTAGTAGGTTTTCCTATATTAAAACAGTATGTTAAAGTAAAAGTTGCTAACTGAAGGTATAATCATAACATTAATGCAACAAAACCATGTGAATCAAAAAACCACTGCTAATACAGCAGAATTACAGCAACAGATAAAAAGCTCTGTGAAACTAACCACAAATATAGCCAGGATGTAGGCTATTTTGCCATAATAAACCTGTCATCCAGCTACAAAGCAGAGGCCTTTGCAGCAAGCGAATGCTAAGTTTGCCTTGCAAATAAATATAACAATATATTAGAACTCTCACCCTTTATCATGAACTGCATAAAGCATAGTACCAGTGAACAACAAAGGTGGTGCTCCTCTGAGATCTGTATACTGGTGGCTATTTGTGGTGCAGAAGGACAATTTAGTAAACAAAACATTGCAACCTTGTGACCTCGTGCCGGTGATGAAAGTCTGGCATAGGCCCTGTTGAAAGAGGAGCGTCACAGCCATCTTTGCATGCAGTATTCATTGCCATGACTCTCAGGACCAGGAAATTCTGTCAAAAATTCTTTTGTCTTCTGAAGCATCTAATCAGTCATTTGGCTGTCAAGCAAATGGAAACATTATAGATAAAAAATCCTGTATATCTATGGTGGGCATCTTATGATTTAGCTGAAAAGTGAAGCCATAACCTTCTTAATTATATTTATTTTATCATATTATGCTAAAGTGCTTTTTTTTTTTTCTTTTTTTTTCATTAAGAAGTCTAAAATGGGAGACCTGTTTCCAGGTGAATTTGCAAAAGGTTTCAACATAGTATCATGGAATCATAGAATAGTTTACATTGGCAAGAACATTTAAAGGTCATCAATGAGCAGGGACAGCTTCCACTAGGTCAGGTTTCTCAGAGCCCTGTCCAGCCTGGCCTTAGATGGTGCATAGATGGTGCATCTACTACCTCTCTGGTCAACCTGTGCCAGTGTTTCACCATTCTCACAAAAAAATTCCTCTGTATATCTAGTCTAAATCTACCCCTTTCCACTTTAAAACCATTCCCCTTTGTCCTGTTGCAAGCCCAACTCTTACAGCCTGTCCTCAAAGGTAAAGTGCTCAATTCCTCTGATTATTTTTGTGGCCCTCCTCTGGACTCACTCCAACAGATCCATGTCTTCACTGTGCTGAGAGTCCCAGAGCTGGATATAGCACTCCCAGCAGTGTTTCACCAACAGGAGAGGGGCAGAAACACCCCCCCCCCTCAATGTACTGGCCACATTGTAGCTGATGTTTGGCAGAACACTGGTATAACTGGAGAGAATTGCTCACAAAAATAAGCAGAGTTAGTAGGACAGAAATTTGGAAAAGAAGGAAAATGAAATGATGAAACCCATTTGTCATAATATCAGCATGTGGGAACTTCCTGTTAGTGGATAAGCAACACAGCAATCCATCAAACTTAATCAAATGGAATTCCAAGAAACATCAGTACAGAACAGAAAACTCTGTCCAGACTGGTAGGTTTCTCCAGGAGATGTTCCCAGTTGCAAGCACTTCAACTAGATTCACTAAATTCCTGTTTAGCATCTCTAAGCATTCCTGTTTAAAATTAAGGAAGTTATGCCTATGTGCTAAGTGGGAATTTGTCCAGAGTCAAATGCATTTGCCTGCTTTTGACTACAGGGAGGGAGAATATAAAATGTATCTGTCTACTAGACTGTCAAATTATGAGTTTTTTGGCATGGGAAACTATGCAGCACATACAGGTAATGGCATATTTCTGATACTGAAAGGTCTCAAAAATAATTTAAAACACAGAACACTGCCAAAGTAATAACATGCTTAATAATACTTCTGTTTCTGACTAATTGTTAATGGGTGTTCTTGGGGAAAAAATCATGTTCATTCTGGGCTGGAAATTAAGGCAAGAGTGTGAACGGCAGAGGGCAGATCAACTGTATATGATGTTCTGGAAGACATATAATACAATTACAAATTTAGTTTCATCTCCATTTGTAGTTTTGGGGGTTGAACAATTCATCTTGCTGTCAGATCAGATATCATGTTGGTCTCTCAGTAGTATTGACTTGCTAACACGGTACTTTTTGCCAGTCGAAATCCTGCCAAATGTATGTCAAATTTTGCTCTTGCAGTGAAATGCAGATGAAAATACTCTCATAACACAGTAGAGCTAACAATGCTCTTTTGCCGAGATAAACATTCTGTCTTGAGGTTGATCCTTCATTTCCAGTATTGACTAAATTGCCTTGAACTTCTGCATGACTTGAACACAACCTGGCATTTACAAATCTACTTTCACAGCCAGAACATTCTGTAAAAATTTGCAGGGCAAAGTTGACTTTGTTGCCCTCGAAAAAACATGCTTATAAAACCTTAGTCAAACTGTTCTATATTCTGGCACGATGGCTGCAAAAGTAACATTCCATTTCACATGGAAACAGCTTTTCTGACAGAAATGCAATAAATGGCCATGCAAAGAAGAAATGATGGGTCCCAGGAATAAAGCACCATTATGGAAATCAGACAAATAGATTCTATTCCTGGATCTGCTTTAGGCATTCTGAGAACTATTACATCATTCACATGACCTCTTTTCTTCACTTCCTCAACTATACAAGGACAGCACTTGTATATACAACACATCTCTCACAAGGACACTGCAAAGTTCTCTTCAAAAGTTTTGAGATCCTTAGAAAACACAAGTCCAATATTCTGTACTTTTTTCTAGAATTTTATGTTTCTTTTTCTATAACTCCATTGAAAGATAAAAATTATCAACTGTAACTCTGTAGCTAACTTTGAAAATCTAGCAGGTTTTCTCAAGCATAATGTGATCTCACAGTTACCTAGTGTCTCATATAATCGAGCAATTTCTGTTGCCATTGGTGGAAGTTCTGGTGCAGACAGACTAACAGAGGAATAGCATACGTTGTAAATCTTCTAAAGAACACGGTCAATATAATAAAGACATTCCTCCACTACACTTTAATTAAATGCTGCAGGTACTCAAATTTCCTGAACAAGAAGACAGGGATAGGTGGATAGGTCTACGCTGCTCTGTACAAACTTTCTAGTCCTAGCAATGTAGAGCTGTGTTAGCACAATAGTCTCTCAGACTGGCCAGTCCTGCTTCTCAGGGCACACTGCTGTTGGTGAGCACTGAATAAGAGTGTTGCAGCAAGAGTAGCAGTTTGAGGTTAATCTTTGCCAGCCTCTGCAACAGAACACTAACAAAACCATCAGACATCCAATTCTCAAGCGAAACACACGGTCAAAGTATTCCAGAGGTTAAAATGTCTGCTTATTAATAATATTAAAAATTGTTTTGCAAAGTTCTTTTCTCCCTGTAAATTCTTCATCTGGATGTAGTACAGTTTGAACATGGATGGAAATTCAAAGTAGTAGAATTTAAGAGATACCAGTTTGGGGGTACAAAGCTGCCATTCTGATGTGACTTACAACAGGCACATACAGAACATAAATGAGACCTAAAACCTAAACTCCTCCAGAGGTAGCAAACAAGTGCTTGGAAACAGACATCTCACTGAGGTAGAGGAATCTAGAGATAACAAACATCATCTATACTGATCTTCCTAGGGATTGCCTGCTAGAGAGATTGTAATCATGAACTGGAATCTAGGTTTATCAGCAGGAAGTTCCTCCTAGAGAGGATACAAAGACTAAATTTTAATTCTGTTTCTATAGTAGTTATTAAAATCCTTTTTTTTCAGTCCCTAGCATACCTATGAGTGGAGTCAGTATGACCTATTTTTCATGTACCTGAGATGTTTAACTAAGTGAAAAAATGAAGAGCTCCTTGGACTAATAAGAGACTGTTCAGTGGAAAGATAATTTGGTAAAATGGAAGGAATATACATAATTATACCATTGCTCTTTCATATACCTGAATAAGCAAAATAACATCATTGCATACCTGTTATGCAGAAAGTATCCTACAAGCTCTTTGAAATAAATGCAGCGTAGCATAAAAATCATTTAGATAAGTCGATACATCAGAGGCAGCTACACCGAAATCCCAATGTCTAATACAATCACTAGAGGCTATGCTTGACAGGCAATTATTAATTTCACGTAAGGCCACCTCATTAACAGGATTTCAGAGAAATCATGTGCAGCAGCTTGATTCCCCAAAGAAAGAAAAACCACTGACTGCATTAGTTTAACTTCTACAGCATCTGCATATAATGGAGAAATCTGTGGGAGTACAAGATACTTTTAAATTGTTAGCATGCAGTTGGTAAATATTGCCAAAAATACCATAACTAACGTACCAGTAAAGTACCCAGGGCCCAACCATGGTGCTTGCATTTTCCAGATGTCTTAATTCAGCCAATTCGTTAATTGTGGCCAAAATACTTGGCACAGTTGAACACCAACTCAAGAATTAGAATATGACAGAGGTGCTCATGAAAAAGGTGGATATAAACATATAAGAAGTAGGCTTAACGGCCACACAAGAGTCAGCATTATTTTTTTCCCACTTCATATTTGTTTCAGTCACAAAAATAACCTGGATAAATAAGTACTGCTCAGTGCACAGTGACATTTAAACACTTTCTTTTCCGGGCCACTCAGGCTCTTTTCATCCTGTAGCTAGTCCAATATCAATACTCACTCACTTGACCTTCTTATACAGGCTACCAATGTGCCACTATTTACTAAAATGGATACCAATTATCTGTTACCAGGTTAATTAGAGAAAGAAAATGTCACGTTGTTACCTGCTAAGCTAATGATACCAATGGACAGCTTGTTTTTTCCACGCTCAAGTACAGTAAAAGGGAAAGTGTTTCAAGAACAACATTAAAGCTCTGGAAGAACTTTTTTTTTTTTACCTTGTAGTTGATTAAATTATGCCAGCACCAAATATTTACAGTCTCAGGATGTCAGTTCTTGAAAGCAAGCAAAAAAATGTGTTAAAAGAATGTAGCCACTTATATATATGAGGATTTTTGGAATGACCTGCACTTTTCCAAGTCAGACCAGGAGTATTTTTGCTGGATTCAAAACTTACTGCAGTGCTTTGATAGGGAGTTAGAATACTGCCTACCAGAGAATGTCAACTGGAATACAGCTGAGCATTGGCTGTAAGAAAGCTCAACAAAGGTCAGGCCATGCAAGAAAACTTAATCTTAACTTCCATCACATGCATCTTATCAATGTATATAAATACCTGATGGGAAGGGCTAAAGCAGACAGAGCCAGACTTAGTGGTGTCCAGTAAACACTCAAGAGGTAATTGGCACAAGTTGAAATACCATAAATTCCACTTAAATATATGAGGAAAAAGGATGGGTGAGAGTGGTCAAATGTTGGAACAGATTACCCAGAGAGTTTGTAGAGTGGGAGATATTCAAAACCTGACTAGATAATGACCTAAGCAACCTACTCTATCTGGCCCTGCTTTGAGCAAGTGACTGGACTAGTAAATCTTCAGTGATCCCTTCTAACCTCAATTGTTCTGTAATTCGGCATCACTCAGTGCAATGTGATCACCTTATTGACACAACTATCTCTAGAGTGAAAACCAGACTCAAAATCACTAGTACTAAGAAATCCCTATAATGTACAGTGAAATATTTTTTGCAGGAGGTAGGACTGTTAAAGGGCTGACAAAGAGCTGGCCACATAAAGTAATGGCTATCAAAAACTTTTTTACTCTATCATCTTCTGTTTTAATGCAAGATAAATTGATCTCATCTTGTTTAGCATAAGGACTGTACTGTATAAAGTGTCTATTATCATTACAGGGTTGTACCAAGCCCAAACTAAAAGAATTCTTTTTAAGAACAAGAATGAGAGAATAAACCACACTATAGTCATACCACCCACTTCTGAAAAGTGCTCAGATACTGAGATGACTGGACGCATAAAAATGTGAGTAAGGCAAGATAAGCACATAAATCAGTAAAGACAAAAACTGGATTTGGGCATTTGAGATGGGAAGCTGGAGGAGCTTTTAACAGGGAGACCCTTAATAAAGAAAACTAGTGTCACAAAATTTCAGAAACAACCACCTGAAAGCTACCAGGGAGCTAAACAAACAGTGTAACCCAGGAGAGGAGTGACTCAGAGACAGTGTTTTAATGTGTAATCATCTTGGATTTGCACTGACATAAGGTAGGAAAAAAAAAAATAAAGGTGTTTTAGAGATATATGGCTGAAAGATTAAACCTGAAATGGAGTGCATAAAATTCTCTCAATAAACTACCTTAAAAACGAAAAATGTATGTACATATATATACACTCAATATTGCAGTACTCCATACTGCAGAATTACTGAACAAGCAGCACCATGTTCACTCACTCTCATTTCTTGAAGATGAGATGAACTGTGTTTTCCTCCCAGATTGTTTGTGAGCTCTTTATGATACTTCTTTGTTGTTTTCTTGTAACAAGATGAATTTTGCTTCATGCACAGCCTGTAGCTGATGGAGATTATTTTACATACTTCTTCCTTTTACCTCAGTATGGAATTAGGTTCATGTTGTTACCATATACATTTTGCAGAGAGATGGACAGTTTCAAGTGCAGTTAAAGCCAGCAGTATGGCTGTTTTATGCTGTCTTAAGCATATCTGACTAAAGCCTTAGTTTCTCCAAGTTTTATTCAACTGGACTTAAATGGCCATTATGGCAAACAGAGAGAGCTGGCAAATAGCAGAACACAAGCTATGCCCAGCTTTTAGGCACTGGCAGTCCCATAGTTAAGAGAGGTGACAGCTGCATTAGTGCTTGCAGTTACTTCTGCAATCTTCCCACTGGAGAAAAATTCTCACTGAGCTCATTACAGGCTCTTTTATTTTAACAATGGAAAGAAAAGCATGAAAATCAGTTTGCTTCAACTTATTTTTATGACATTTTGGTTTACTTTAGAGACCTCTGTTTTGACTTATGAAAGAATGAATATGGATCCAGGGTACAGGAGAGAAAGACATGCAGCGAAACACAAAAGATCCTTACAGTAAGGCCAATTTTAAACAAAAGAGTTTCAATTATTAATGCATATGTTATTTAAAATGACTGATAATTTTATTTAAACAGGAAGAAACCAAAACGAAAAACAACAGATAAACTTCTAACATCTCCATGTGATGCAATACAGTGTAAGGTGCACTTGAACACAATTCTTTACAAACAAGGCACATGTAACTGGAAGGAAAAAGGCTGAGATTTATAAAATCTCATCACAGGAAAACTATTCATTAAGTTTTATGATCAATTATCTCTGCAAGTATTAGTAGGATCTCTGCTTTTCATTTACTTCTAATACTGGATATAGCACCACCTTTAAAAGTTAGAGAAATGGGCTTATGCAGCAAAATTCACACCAGCGGTGGATTCCAGCTTTCAATTATCCTAAAACATCACGCACACTCCAAGTCCTATGCTTACAAACATGGAACAACTATCTTCCATACAAAAAGAGCCATCAACTACAAAACAGAAGATTAAAGTCATGATCTTCAACATTTCTTAGGAAAAAATCCAGCACTCTTGCTAGCTTGATAACACAGAATCATAGGATAGCTAGGTTTGGAAAGGGCTTTAAGGCAGGGACCCCTCACACTAGACCATGTCACCAAAGACTCCGTCCAACCTGGCCTTGAACATTGTCAGGGATGGAGCATTTACCACTTCTTTGGGCAGCCCATTCCAGTGCTTAATCACCGTCACAGTAAAGAGCTTCTTCCTTATATCTAACCTGAATCTTCCCCGTTTAAGTTCAAACCCATTACTCCTTGTCTTATCACTACAGTCCCTGATAAAAAGTCTCCAGCATCCTTGTAGGCTTCCTTCAGATACTGGAAGGCTGCTATGAGGTCTCCATGCAGCCTTCTCTTCTCTAGGCTGAACAGCCCCAACTTTCTCAGCCTGTCAATATAGTGTTATTTAAGACAAACTTGACAAGGTGTTGAAATCAGTAAGACCAACATCGCCCTAAAAAGATTGCAGAGACAATAATGAAGCAAACTCCTAAAGCCAAGCATGCAAGAGTTCTTGCTAAACAGGTGCTAGGTCCTGCCACTCTCACTAAGGCTTGCATACAATATTTTGAAAGCAGATCTATTGAACCAGTCAGTTTTTACTGGCTTTATCATTACTAGAAGAGCAGAACTTGTACCCAAAGACACAGAATTATTCTGTATTGGAGTAATAAAAAATTAAAATTTGTAGCTTGCTTTTACAGAAGATAATAGGCTTATAGCCTTCTGCCTAGTTCTCTTTGACACAGAATGGAATATATATGACATGACCAAACATTAAAAGAATACTTATAAAAATAATTTCTTTATCAAGCAGTATGTACAGTCATAGGAGAGAGTTTGCCATGTTTCAAAGAATGATGATGCAGAATACCGGGCTCTGGAGAATATAATTTATAGCATAATTAAAGTTTCAGTGTCTTCAGCAACATACTGCCAAAATCAGTATTTTTTAAATACTGAGAAATACTTAGGGACTGTGATGATACCAGAGGAAATGTGGGAAACAGATCACAGTTGTGATGAAAGCTGTAACTTATAGTAGATTGATACCCCTCTATTGGAGGAAGACACTCTCACCAGAAAAATTATTCCCCAAAAACTATGCCTGAGTAGTAACAGAAGCAGACAATCATAGTCTAGAAGTAGTTTCCTTGAACATACAGGAACAATTACAGAGCAGAAAGGGAAATCCATCAAATTTAAATTTCTTTCCTTTCCCATTCCCTGACCTTCCCATCTGGTGAAAAAATTTTCTAAGCCACAGGGGCAAATATAACGCTGTTTACACACAACTATCTTGTAAGAACCTAGAACCCAAGACCCCAGTCAGAAACAAGAACTCTCCCCATCACACAACAACTGCAAATTGTCTTCAGTGAATTTCATGTGCAACCACCATATGGAAATCTCCAAGGGCAATAGCCTTGTTACATTCTACCTGCATTACACCAGCCTTCATCACAGACAGCTGAAGTTAATGGATTTATGCTAGCTGTATGCAGCAATGCAAGCAACGTCAAAATCAAGTTCTAGATGAGCAACAAAATCTCAGCAGTACATAGATGAGCACCATTACCATATATTCAAGTTTTAATAGGTTTCTTTTTTTTTATTATTTGAACATATTGAATATTAGTTGTTTACTTTAGATACCTAAGTTACTATACAGTTAACTGTACTTTTTATCAGACCAGCATTCTTGATTTTTATTAAGATAATCTAGTCCAGTTTTGTCTCATTCTCTTTTTGTGGGCCATTTCTCTGCCATTTCTTCTGATTATACCTATGACCAAAGGGATTCTGAAATTAGATGGTACTTCCCTCAATTAACTAAATAAACGAGTAAGAACTTGCTGTCAGGTACCATTAACCATCTGAATAAATATCCAAGATGATCATTGCATAGGATCATTAAGGTTAGAAGGGACCATCTGGTCCAACCTCCCTGTCAAGGCAGGCTCATCTAGAGAGGGTTACACAGGAGCGTGTCCAGGCAGATTTTGAATGTCTACAGAGGGAGAGATTCCACAGCTTCCCCTGGGCACCTGTTCTCCGTCACTCTCAACGTAAAGAAATTCTTCCTCATGCTGAGGTGAAACTTCCTATGTTTTAGTTTATTGCCATTGCTTCTTGTACTATCACTGGGAACCACTGAAAAGAGTCTGGCACTATCTTCCTGGTGCCAGAATGATTTGAAAAGTAATACTTACACTTAGTTTTCAGATAAATACTGATTTCAGCTTGTTTTGATATATAAGTTAATCTTAAATCAGCATTATCTGAAAACTTTTGCCAAGTTACTTCTAATTTAAATAAATGTAAGGGAAAGACCACCATTGACTTGCCTCTTCAAAAACTTACATATTTGTATTTCAAACTGGAAAACAAAAAATTAAATTAATTAATTAAATAAACAAATAGAGAAACTTCCTGTCCCATCTGTCACTGATTCCCCAACATCTGCTTATTGTACATAACTTATTTCAACCTAAATGACATATCACTACAGGAACTACAGGAATTGGAATTGTAGGACTCATAGGAAGTTAGAAAACCCCTGGGAAATGTCATGCTTCTGAAGCACCTCTCAGAGGTTTCTCTGAAGAATAGAGAAATCCTTCCATTTGCTTGGAGAAGTATGACACCACTATCCTAAACCACTTCAGTTAACCTACCCAGGGTAATTTGACTCTAGTTATTAGCCAGAGTGTATTCCCCACTCTTTCCTTCTTACTTTCTCCAAGAAAAGGTTCACATGACAGTGTGCTTCAGTGGAAGTCTGAGGAAACCCATGGAAGAACTTACCCTGGACACTTCCAAAGACAGATATGCAGCACAAGCCATAGCCAGGACTCTCTTTCTTACTACATCAATGTAAAGAACAGTCAAAAAACCTTTTTTCTACCTCTGCAAATGAACATCTAGTTAAAACTATCATACCAAACAAAAGCGAGGCAGGTATGAAACAGATTCTGAGAGAGGCATGTCTGCTTGATGCAGTTATGAATACATTTGCTGATTCAAATCCTACTGTCCTAAAAGTCAGCTACTCCTTCAGAAACAATGATCCTTACATATTGCTTTGAGTCCTTTTCATTTCATTTTCATCCAGTTTTGAGAAAAACTATTTTGCATATGGTTTTCATTCTCCAGTGTTTATATAACAGCCATACTGTACCTTAAATATATCTTCACTGTTGGGATTAAACAGCTGGTGTTTCCCAGATCCCAGTATAATAGGACCAGAAGCTTTGTTTTCTCCATAAGCGTAAAGGGATACTGTGGCTGTTGTGCCAGCTGTTTCAAAATCCCCAGTGACTACAGTAATCTTCCAGTCTTCTTCTGTAAAGTGAAAAATAAAATAAAAATGCTTTCATAACTGTTAGTGGTATGTAGCAGTTTACTTGAAAGATATAAATAAAAGCATAGTCTAGCCCAGGGACCATAGCTACTATCAAAAAAATGGTTAGGGTTGGAAAGGACATTGAGATCATCTAGTCTCAACATCTCTGC
>JBCJKH010009655.1:24209-38024 GCA_039877255.1 Loriculus beryllinus | reverse complement strand
ATCTAACAATCAGCCATTGGAACAATTTCCCCAGGGAAGTGGTGGATTCCCCAACACTGGACACTTTAAGGATTCGGCTGGACAGGGTTCTGGGACATCTAGTGTAGGTCATGCTTTGCCTAGATGTGTTGGACCAGATGATCCTTGAGGTCCCTTCCAACCTGGTGTTCTATGATTCCATGAAATATTATTAATTAAATACTATTAATTCTAGTGCCTTGTCACATGGTCACATTGTTTCTCTACGCCTCCTTCATTTCACTTTAATGATGTACATACCAACAGGATAGACTGCAAAACTAGAAACTCCCAATGTGGGATTACCATCATATTTATCCAAACACACAAAACATGTATTTATCAATTGACTTTTAAGATGTTTTTTTAATAACCTCAAATGGAACAACCCACAAAATAATTCTGACTTCGGACATTACATTTTTCCCACTAGCAATGCTGCTGTTCATTCAATGCTGCTTCAAGAAAGAGAACTCCACTTCTGAATGACGAATCCGTTTTATTTCACATTTAGAAATAAAATTAATTTTGAACCTTTTTGTGTGCATTATCTTTCCTTCCTGAATAGGTAAGTCACACTTACAGCAGTGATCCTTGTATAAGGCTGCACCGTACAATCTAGAAACACAGCCACAACAGCCTTTAACCTTTGCTATGGAACATTCACTATATTAACTCCAGCAATCTGTTCTAGAACAACACATTTTTGTGGATTTTATGAAACTGAAAAATAATCCAAATTTGTCTTTCCCTGCAAAATTCATATTTAGTACAATGATTGGCAGAATAATGTTGGTGATACACATTTAAGAATATTTAAGAATATTGTTGTAAAAACTACCTTGCACAATTGAAAACATATTCCAAGTTGTTTTCAGCTTCTCTAACAATGACTTTATCACAATACCAATACTGGGACTTGGCATTAGCCTCACAGCGCAACAGCACCTTCTGCAGTTTTCCAAGAGATACAGCTTCGACTTCAAAAGCATTGACCTAGAAGACAGAGGAGACAGCACTCTGCAATTTGCCACCACTAAATCAGACTAGAAGTTGAAGTGTTTTAAAAGGCTGATTAACTCTCACAGTATACAAAGATTCCCGTTGCTTTTAATGACAGCTGAACTGCTTTCAGAGTGCTTGCGTCTGAAAAGTCAAATGTCTTTTGATTACCTACCAGAGCAAATGAGAAAACACAACCAAAACTAGACTGTAGTAATAATCCCAAATAAATTGTTTTTTCATCCATCACCCAAAAATCTGCATACAACCCTTCATCACTGTTTTAATACCTTCCATTTACAATTATTCTTCAGGTAAGAACAAGTTGAAGCTATTATTTCTTTTTTCAATATTTATTTAAAATACAAACTTCCTCATCTTTTTCTCTTTCTGGTCTCACCTCCTCTATTTACACTTTATTCTGCTGGAAGAAACTGAAATCTGATATAACACTTTTCTCTTGTTATTCATTTAAGCTTGTGCTTACAGCTGGTAAAGATTGTTTTCACAGGAGCATAAAGCTGATCAGGTGAAGGGTTGAGGTTGGTGATTTTATGTCACAGTAGAAGGCATACAGCTTTCTTTCTCCAAATGTAAAGTCCAGATAACTCAGTAAAAGGAAAATAAAGGAAAGAATTACACTGGAAAAATCCTATGTGTAAAGTTCTTGGTCTTTACCAAATGGCAGAATTGAGACTGCCTGTGCAACTTTAATTCTCACTTGTGTATATGTAATATATGATCACAAGCTATTCTCTCTAACAATCACTGCCTCAGATTGTGCACAAGTGGGACTGTGGCTTTTCAGTATTTCTTTTTATCTTCATTATCTTTGTGATTCTATGCATTATTTATTGCATCCATCCAAAGAGTTCAGTGAAACAGAACTGATTTCCCAATGATTTCACTTTTACACTTTTTCCATAGTACCCCAGTTTTCCACAGATGCTGAAATCTGTTTTCTGAAAGGCCATCTACATAAATTTCATTTTACTTATATAGTTAAAACACTGAGGTTATTGCCAAAACCTGCCAAAGATGTAAAGGAGTTGGGGTGCTCAATCAAGAAACAGAGGGGTTAGTTTATCAGCTTATTTAACATTTCAAAGAGCTTACTAGGTGCAGAGCATAATTCTCTTTGAATAAATCTCAGTTACAGCTGTGGCTGCTCAGAAAAGTTAAACTGATTTTGTAGCAAAACAGAAGCTTACAAAAAATGGTCACTCAGAGAAGCTTTATTTTAAGTGATTTGCCCAATATTATGTAGAATATCTGTGGCAGGGATAAAACTAAGTTGTTTAAGTCAGCTCTCAACTGCCTCTGTCATAAAATGTCATATCCCAGGCCTGTTCTGCTGCTCCATACTGTCTCATTCACCCATTTTCATAACAAAATGCACTTGGAACTACAACCCTTAACCCCTGTATAAATAATATCCTGAATTTATTATCAAGAATAATCTCTCTAGAAAATTCCACATAAAACCTGAATTTCACTTTGAAATGAACTTTATATGTTTAAAATTATATCAAATATATATTTTAATATAGTATAGCTACATCTGAGGTTTCCCAGCAGGTTATTTCTATTCTTGGCAATTTAGGTACTACTTTTTATTTTGTAATTAAATGTTCCACTAAGACCTTCATACCATTTGTTAGACACATAAATGCTAATTTTCAACACCTCACAAAGGAAGGTACAAGCTAAATAGAAGGCCATAAGAATGCTACTGGAAGTGCTAAGATTAAATTCAATACTTTACCATTACAGAAAATCAGGATGATGAATATTTTATTCATGGAGGAGTTGGGAGGTAATTTAAAGAAAAATTACTTTAAAGCTATCCTGTATTAATCACAATACTACACATTAAAAAATTTATATATAATGTATACATTTATACATTAAAAAATGCAAAACAAAGAGTCCTACTAAGACCCAAGATCCCAAAACCATTTCTGTGCACTTATTAGGAGCCAGCTCAACAGAGTAAGTTTTAAATTCATATGCAGCTTTTCTCATCATCCTTATGGGGGTTCTTCAAATAATTTTTCTTCCCCTTTTCCTGCCTGTATTTTCACTCATTCTAATAATTTCTGGATCAGTAGAAAATTATTTTCCTTAGTTCCTAAAAATTATTTTGTAATAATAATAAAGGTAAACCTCTGTGACCTTTATTAGGTATCTGCTAAGACACATACAAGTTACTTATATGACTAAGCAAACGGTTTTTCAGACTTACCATTCCTCTCTGAAAAGTCACAGGTATACCAGTTTTATGTAGAAGTCTTAGACCAGAATCTCCTCTTTTTCCATAGATACACAGATAAACTGTATAATCTGTATCAGTTTGCTCAAAGTCTCCAGTGTAGACATAAACATGGTACATGACAACTTTTAAAAACAATCAAAAGAAAAAATACAAGTTATGTGTAACACAACTGGTTTTATTCACTATTCTAGCTTAACTGAAATGAAACAGTGCCAGCAAGTCTTATTTGTAATTAATTTTCTGGAATATACTCTCCAGAAATCAGTCTAACTATTTGTCTTTAAGATTGCTAAGACCACATATATGAATGTACAGCAAATGGAATATAATTTAGATTACATTAATACTGAAAATGAGGTGATATGCACGTAAGTGTGCAATTGAAGTCAACACATACTTGGATAGACAGGCTTTCCAGCTTCCACTACTGGAAGTTCACAGAGAAGTTCTCTATCATCACGATTCTTTGACAACCAGGTGTTTGTTGGAAAATTCAGTGTTCTCTTGCTCTTTAGATGTTGCAGTGTCACCTAGAGAAGAAACAATTCCAGCTGTGACTCAGTTCATTCTTTCTACTGGTTTCCTTCTTAACAGCAAAACATATTTTTGTACCTTTTCTTCTATCTCAGGAAACAATACCACAATCAGAAAATATGACATACAAAAATGTAGTATAAAAACATTTTTATTTTGGCAACTACTTTGCAACTTGGCTCTTCACTAGAGAGGATCCTTACTCACATCTGTGGTATTGCAGCTGAAACTGCCAGCCTTTATTCTTTGAACACACTCTGGACTTTAAAATTATGTTATTCTTGGAACAAACAAAGCTGTAATTGAATCTTGCTTTTTTGCCCCTAAAAAACAAAAAGTCACCAGTTCTGATTTCTGTAAGTGAGCCACCTCCATGTAACACTGAGTGGAGTACTAAAGACTGAAAACTTTCTTGTAGGTGAGGTTAGGTGAGACTGAGATTTGGAAGACATGGAAAGATTGAAACTTTTTTATATTAAAATGAAAACAGGATGAAACTCTTTATTTGCATCCATCTGAACTTTGGCAAGGAGAGGTTATGTTGAAATATTAAGTCAATTTATATTATATTTGGCTCTTCTACAGCAGAAAGAACAAAAGACAGCCTGAGTACCAGCACCCTCTACATATTTCTCTGAGGTTAGTTAAAATTCAAATTCTCTAGTTATTTGCCACTGTACATTATGATAGCTGTCTTACTTGTTTCTTGTAACTAAAGCAGTCTTTCCTCTCTTTTATGAAAGCAGTTTTTGTTGGTCTTGAGTTACAACAATGCTCACTATAATTTTTTCCATAGGCCTTCACTAGCAAAAGGAAATCGGTGCCAGAAAACTGTCTTTCTGCACTTGTGTTTTGAATGTGCATATTGTATGCATAAGCTTTGCAAACAAAATTATGAAAACAAGTATTCACATTCAAACTCTAACACTTAGGAAATCAGGACAATATACGCCTTTTATTTCACTTTTACAATAAAATAGTGTTTCAAGTAAAATAAACACTGCTTTTAACACCAAAGCAGGTATTTATTCTAAGATGAAATACATTTGCAGCAGTGATTCTTCATCTTTAATGTTTATTGGCAGAGCTCCCACTGCTGATTCATAACAACCACAAATATTAAAGGCTTTGTCAGAAAAATACAGCTTTCAACCTGATTTCTTTCCATGAATATAAATATTTTAAATCCCAGGGTTACCCTACGAAATTTGGACCAGTATGTTAAAGAAATATTTTGTAACCACAGGGATGGAGAGTAGGATTTCTGCAACCTTTTATCAACTGAAATATTTCTACTTGCATTCAGTTTTGGCACAGTAACAGTTACAGCTTTTGCATTAATGCAAAATCCCTCTGGTTGTCTAAATCAGGCTTTTTAAGATTAGTTAAATGCAAAGGACAAACTCGTGCTTTTTACAGATTCAAAGTAAGAAACAGAAGACAAATGCTTAACTGCAATTTTGAATCAAATCTCACGTGGGGGGTAAGCGTCAACAGGAATTTAGTTTAAATTTAATCTGGTGAACATCCTCAAATATTATGAGAAAAATAGAGTTAAAACAAAAGCACAGTGCAAGACTTAATTCATCAAACTGAAAAAAAGACAGCAATTTCTTTTTCTAGCCTAACCTTAATCAAACTTTGTTCATTCTTCACATGCATTTGTCATGGAATAATTGTTGCTCCATTTTCTAATTTTTCATAGATGGAATTTATAGCTAAAATCTCCCTAACACACACTGAAGAGTGCAGGTAAGCTTTCAGAAAGCAAAACTTGATAGAACCAATAAATACACTAAAAATTGTATCTATAAACTAAATGAATTAGAAATAATTGCATAATAATCCTACATATTCCTAGCTCTCAGGAAATGGACTGTATCAGTGCTTTACATAGAAGCATAGAACCATAGAATGGTTTGGGTTGGAAGGGATCTTCAAGATCATCTAGTTCTAACCCCCCTGCCATGGCAGGCACACCTTCCACTAGACCAGGTTGCTTGAAGGCCTGTCCAACCTTGTCTTGGTACCTAAAATTCTCTCTCACAGAAAGCAGTTAAACATTTAGTATCTTTTCCAATTAATGGCTTTATTCCTTCTTGAAGTCAGTTGTACATATCCTGACGATGCATTTCCTCTGTTACTCCTCCATCTGCAATTTATGTATTTGCGTGAATCTATCTCTGGTGAACAATAAATTCAGAGACAGAAGGAAACAGCAAGCAGTCATCATACAAACTTCTTTGAATTCATCTGCCTTAGTTTTGGTACAAGAGCAATCAAGCATCTAGTGCTCAGTGGGGAAACATCCTCTGTTACAGCTGACATACCATAAAGTCTCAGATGATGAGGCCAATGAGAATAAAACTGTCATCTTGCTTATAGGAAAAGGATCCCAAACTATTTCTGTGTGCCAGTCATCTCATGTGGGGCAGAACTGCCACCCCATGATAACTGCCTTAAACCAGTGCTCTCCTGAGTCAGGCTTGAAGTGGCCACCCAGGACTGAGCTGCCCTACCAAGATGGTATCATTAGACGTGATATCACAAACTGGCTGGGGGAGCACATAAATCACAGACCTACTTTATATATTGCTTACTTTGAGAATGGGGGTCCTTTGGAGAGGAAAGGTACGGACAACATTTCCTGTCATAATACTATTGCAACAACATAATAAAAATTGAAAACAGTAGTCACAAAGTATGATTCCTTACCAGTGTTACCAGCTGCCAATACCTAACCTGCTTAACTTGGTAAAAAAACAAAAATCCTCTAGATAAACTGTGGTTGTTTAAGTAAAAACACATCTGGCTTCCAAACGCATGCATTTCTTTCCAATTGGAAGAGTTCTTCCACTCCTGGCCTTCTTTTTTCCCCTTGCTTTTTGCCCAGCTGTTTATAAAACCGTATAAACACTGGGGAAGGTCAGCAAGGACTGAGAAAGTGATAGCTCAAGTCATCAGGTCATGAACCTTTCTACCACATGGCCCCAGCAAAGCATAGTCTTATAATGCCTTTAGGAAGCCTTCAGTTACCCCATCACCAACATGGGACAACTATTTCCATAGAGTTCATACCCCAAAACACAAAAAAAAAAACAACCACTAAACCAAAATAAAAATAACCCAAATACTTTGGATAAAATTATTAATGGATTTTTAAGAGATTTTTCTTTTTCACTATGGACTTAAAGGAAGGGTTGGAGTAGAAAAAATAAAAACAATGAAGAAAAGGCCTTCCTCTTTGTGACAGCTTTCAACCTGAGAGAGCTCATGGTCCAAAGGCACCAGTTGCCTGGCCAAAACCTCACCAGCACAGTCATAGTGTATGGAACCCTTCCACCATATAAGGGATCCACAGTGGGTCCCACAGCCCCACAGATGGGCTGCAGAGGATCTCCCACCCAAAATTTCCCAACCAGCACCCACAGTTCTGCAGCACTTCCAAGCACTTCAAAGGGGAAGGGCTCCAGCCATGCTGGAATACAGTTAATAAACAGAAACAGCTCAGATGGCTCCCTCAGCCTACCAGAGGATGTGGAGGATCCTGCCACCAATGATAGTAGGTGTGGAGAGAGGAGGAAAGGAGAAGAGGAGGTTTCTGGTCTCTGGTGGATGGGTGTCAGTTTTTGCCCTGGGCAAAAAGGCAAAAGCTTGGCTTGTTTCTCAGAAAGATACCACTGTTCTCCATTAATTCAATGCAGTATGCATCCCCTGTTTCCCAGGACAGTACAGGGGGTGACACAGCCACAGCCACACGCTCTCCATATAGATTTAGGAGATAGGAAAATGGGAAAGAGGAGATTCTCACACAACTGCAGGAGTCAGGTCCTGATCCACCAGACCACATCTGCAGCCTGGCCCAGCCACAACCACATGCTCTCCAGGTGGATTTCAGAGATAGTGGAGCAGGAAAGAGGGGACTCCCACACAACTCCAGGTCCTGATCCTTCTCCCCAGGATGGTAGGGTTTCTCTTTGACCATTATTAATGAGCTGCACTGATTTCTAATTGCAGCAGAAAACACCAGAAAAATCCTGTGGTATCAGTAAAAAGCAATATAACATGCAAATATTCAGGTTTTACTTTGCCTGGGAGTGTCCATGTGGGTATCAAGGCACTGTAAGCAGGTCTGGAGCCCCCCTGCCCTCTCTTCCCAGCCATCCCACACTGAGCCCAGGCACTGCCAGCAACACAGCACGAGCTCTGCAGCCGACAGGCACCATCCAAGGCCAAAACTCCTCCAATTTGGTTTCAATTAAAAGAAACTATTTTGAAGACAATTCAATCCCAGTTCCAGGCACAGCAATTCCCAGCTCCCCGTTTTAGAAAGCTCCTCTCCAAACACTGCTGGTCTCTGGCCGCCGCACAAGCAAAGCTCTCTTTAGGCTGCGGACGTTAATCACGCTGCTCTTTATTTTTAGGTTTTCTTCTTATGACTTTACACCACAAGCTCTATTAACGTTGTGTCTTGGAACATCAAAGTTATTCGCAGATCAATCAAACTGACAGAAAATGTTCCTCCTGCTCTGGGAGAACTGAACTCAAGGCGGCTTTTTAATAGGAGAAGCTGAGAAAAAGGGGGGAAAAGTATTAAAAATACCCCACATGCTATAAATCAACTGATTGGACATCTGACTATGAATGAAATTCCGAGGAGGAGGTGGGGAGGGAGGGAGGGAGCAGAGCAGGATTCTTCCCCCCACAGATGCCTGCGTGTGCAGGTTCACCTCTCATCTGCGCTGAAGGCAGTTTGACTTGAAGGCAGTGCCCAGGGAGGACTTACCTCTGCATTTCCAGCCCATTTAAAAGCACGCTTTCTCTCCCTCTCATTTCCTTCCTCTGTCTCTCTCAATACATGGAATGATATCACAGCTGCGAGAAATCTCAACCCCCGAATCCCCTGCAGCCCAATAGGAACCTTTTAATTCACCCAGTTCAAAATGCTGAATTATTCAGCTAATAGTGTCTGACCTAGGGCTGTTGCAGGTATGGTGATCCCTACAGCAGGGGAAAGGGAAGGAATGCAACCTTACATTGCACTCCAGTCAACCATCTAACCCACGCTGTACTCAAACTCTTCATTCATCATTCCCTACTCCCAAGCAGGATTAAGGAAGACTGAAAGTGAAAAACATGACTACTTCAAACCCATTCTTTTCTGTTTACTTTACTGAAGCTGCTCTTGAAAACAACCCCACTCCCTCTCTCCAAAACCAGAAAGAAGTCACAGGTCAGCAACGTGCCCTGTACAAGAGGTGGCATTTTCTTTAGGCATCCTCACCAGCACTCAGAAGTAGCAGGGGAACCTCCTCCTTCAAGGTAGATTTTTGTTGGCACTTGGAGGCACAGGTAAGCCATTAATCAGGAAAATCTACTGCTGCACATGTCAACCGATGGGAGGATGGAAAATAAAACCTCTTGTAAATGCAAATTAAAGATTAAAGATATGCTGTCAGTTTGTACTGTGATTTCTGACTGGCAAATTCTGACCTCTTACCGGCAATACCTCATACTGTGTAAAAGAATAGATATTAGACACACTTCTTCCCCTCCACATGCTTACTCTGAGCACAAAAGCAGAGCCAGCGACTCTCCTGAGCCCCATGCAGCAGCTCATGGGATGCCACAGGCATATGGGGTGAGACCCAAACCCAAGAAGGGAAGTTCCAGCTTCTATAGATATCAGCAGCTGTAGTATCATCAGAGGTATGCAGGGAGGTGTTAGCAGTTACAGGCTGCTTGCTCAGGGCAAGCAATACAAAGCGGCTCAGAGTAGTAAGACACCTTTTCTGCCTTTCAAAGCAAAAATATGGAGTATTATTATGTACATATATTTCTTTACTTACAGTGGGAAGTACTGAGTACTTCTGCCTTCTTTGCACCCCTCAATGTGAGCCAGCAAACATGCTTGCGCTCTGCTACCACAAAATAACCCTAAAACAAAACAAGCCCCAGATACAGAACAGCAGAAGGTGGTAAATAAAGACATTACCCCAATCCCTGGGTAAATTAACACAGGCTAAAATTTCACAGGGGAAAAAGGATACAAAAATTTGGCTATGGAAACCTTCCTCTGTTATGAATTCCATGCAGTGCCATGTAATCGGGTTAGTCTTTTTTGCAAAAACTTAAATGGGAAGCTACAAACTCTGGGAAAATCCTGTCACTGGGCAAAGCAGGGTGACATCCTCCAGCCTCACGTTTATTGTGAAGGGGATTGTCCTCAAATTTCTCAGCATGAACAGTTTTACTAGGCAAACCGCACTCCAGAACAATTCATCCCTATTCTAAAGGCGTTGCAACTGATCTCTGAGTTATCTAACCTAGGGAAATGAACCAAAAGCAGCAAGCAATAAGCTGTATGTTCACACAAGCAGATTTTGGCAAAGCTCCAGGTGTATGAGAGCTTCCACCCTCACTGCCTGTACCATCCTCACCAGGTTATCAGCAGGATCCTGCACACAAGGATCAATCACGGCACCATGGACCAGCGCCCTGCACCAGGTCCCTAGGCAGCGCCTCTAACTTGAATTCATCTTTTCCACATAGAAAAAAAACTATAGTAACTGTTGGCAAACATGGAACTTTCACTAACAAAGCAACATATCTCCTAATAGGAGGAGAAAAAAAGGAAAACAGAGAAGAAATCTAACTAAAGCTGGGCTTATGATTTAAAGCCACAAAGACACGAGTTTAATCTGAATATTTTTTGTCCCATTACCAATCAAGAATTACTGGTTCTGCCATGTCAAACACACGGGGTTTCTGTTACTCTTTCTGAAGTGCTGTATTTACACATCGTGAAGATATTTTTTCTGGCTGCTTCTCTGATGTTTAAGGAATGATAAGGATTCCTTATCACACTAAAAGGGTTTAAAATGCAGTGCACAGCCAAGCAATTTGGGAAGCAATTGCTATGTTTCTAAAGTGAACTTTAATCTAGAAATGCTCATAAAAATCATATGATGGCATACGGAACAATAATGTTAATTAAATAATTTGCATTTACATAGCAATCGGTCCCAAGGGCCAAGCATATAGTAGCACAAATCACACGAAGTACATCACATGCTCAGCAGCAACAGATCTTAAAGGTTTGACCTGAAGAAACCCAAGTGCATGCAGTTATCTCCTTTCCCTTGCACCTTCTACCCTAAGCCCTTACATGTCCAAAGGCAGCCACCAGTTTTTGGCTGCCTCAGATCAGCTGTCATAGTTGGTGGTTAGCTGCATGAGAAGTACCCACACCTCTAATGCATTATATGTTTTGTCTTTGTGTAGCAAGATGCTCCACCCATGCACAAGCACCTTGCTTAACTTTGTATGCCAAGTCCTCTCCAGGTTACAAACACACAAAGGACTGTCCACCTTTAAGCCTTCCTTCATTTGTCCAACCCAAGCAAAGATAACTGTGGAGATACTTAACACCCACAAGCCGGCTTTAATTCAATATTCTTGGTCAGACAGGATTTGTGCACGACAGAAATAGAACTAACCGCATTACAAGAGAAATGAACTCTTTCCAAGATCCTGCCCATTTAAAGAGCAGCGCCAAGCTCCTTATATTTATGTGGGTCTCTTAACAATTTAGGAAAGAATTAGTAGTGGCAAGAACCAGAAACACTAAAAGCACGCTATTGTTTTTAAATGAGGACACTGTCAAGACAAAAATACATGTGTATACACACACACACTTAAAAAACATGTAGACAACCCCATCTTCATTTGTGTTGCTAGATTTTCTGCCCCATTTATTAGCTCTGTCAGGGAAGCAGCACTAGCTAATTTCATTATTTGTTCTCTGCCAATTTGACTTTTTGGCTTCCTTCCTATGCCCTAACAGAGTTGTTCTGCTTCCAAAGAAGGGAAAACAGCCATTGCATTACTGGAGACCGGATAGTTTTCCCAAATCCAGTCTAGCTCTGTGAGAGGAAAACATCCCATCAGCATCAGGGACTGGCACCTGCAAAGCCACCTCCAGCCAGGGCAAGAGCAGGTCATGGTATGGGAAAGCTCTGGAGCTGCTGGATGAGTGGAAAGAAAGAAAACAGTTATCTGCAAGACTAGAAAAGCTCTTGGTAAACCAGAAGGGCTAAGAAGTGGAAGTACCCAGGGTACATTTCAAATTGTAACTTGGTTATAGAGATGTTTTTGCACCATAGGATGGCAACCCTACCCATGAAGGCTGGAGCCCCAAGGCTTTGTTGGGGGAATTTGTTATATCCAGTCCACACCTCCTTCTGGCTGCTACACAAACACACCATAGACCCAAAGGGGCAAAATGAAACACATGCAAGCTTTCCTCGTAAGTTGACATTGCATGAAGTCAAAAGACTTCAGCTAGTTCCACATAGCTGTAGCTTTGATCTAAATCACCCAGTTCAACCTCATTTAAATCAAAAGAATGTTTTAAGTAATGCAGATCTTCATAAGCCTGAAGATCCCAATCTTCGGTAACATACCCCTTTATCAGACCTATCTTGCCTCTTTGTTTCTGGCAAAAAAAAAAACAAACAAAAAGGCATCCAGAACCCATAAAAACAAAATAAAGGATAAAGGACTAATGAAAGATAGGCCTAATCTAAGTACCCCAAGTTTCAAAGGGCTTTGCATATGGCCCAGTGCTGCCACGGTGCTTTTCACATCTGTGGGGCAGTAAAGGAAATAACCAAATCTTGAAATTAAAGTTGGGTGTCCCTCGTGGCACCGTGAGGAACTAAGCCTTTTTCCTTGCCCCTTCATTTTCTTTTCATCTTCAATTTTGTTTGCCACTGCTAACTTAATATACAGGAGTTAATTTCTTTCCTGACTCAAGGTACCACTAGGGGAATATTGTGTGTTACTGTGGCGGCTGGAAGTCGTTACATCTATATAAAAATTAACCTGTGGCACCACTCTAATCTCTTGGTTTTCCTTTTCTTTTTTCTCTTTTTATTTATACAAAAGCACCTGCCTTATTAATACTGGGGTTGGAGCAATTCCTAATGCAAGTAACTGAAACTCTAACTACATTAAGTATGCAAATACAACCCCCTAAGCATTTCCCTAAATCAATATAAATAAAATCCTAATCCTTGAGCTGCAGAAGTACGAGTTATCCTAAAGCAGTGTGGTATGCACCAAGAAGAGATTGCTTTTCCATCCCACTCACCTTCACGATAAACCTTTCATATGAAATCAAACCTCCTATTTAAGCCAACCTCACAAGCAAAAAGAGAAACTAATATTTACATTTCAGAAACGGATATAAGACTAAACCCTTGAGGAAACAAGTTAAATGGACTGAAAAAGAGGAAATGATGGACAGAAAACAATTTAAGGCGTTGAGCACATTAAACATAGTGGTTATCTAAATTCAGGCATTCAACCCATTAATCCTTAAACTCCTCATTTCTGAAACAAACTCTTCCATGCTCAGATACACTGCAGGTCCAAACATGGTAGGGGAGGGAGGAATCACCCCCCAAAGCTAGCTAATCAGAGTATTTTCATGTATAACACTCTTCTTCTAGAAGCGTTACGAGTATATCCGTGCTATTTTCCTAAATGTGTGGTTCTCACAAGCAGCAGGGAAAATTAGCCTGTGCTGAGCTCCATGCTGTCACTGCTACATTGCAGCTAGTGCCCAGTGCACCATTTTAAAGCAAGCTGAGGTGTTTCTACATTGCAGTGTATTTTTGAGACTGCTGTGGTCATACCTATGAGGTCACCTGGTAAAGAAACAAAACTCACAGTAATGTGCTCATCCCAGAAGTGTGTAATAATCTATCCAGCCACTGTCCATTCAAAACCATTTCATCTGTTCTAGGGACACAAAAGGCACAAAAGCATGGATTTCAAGATTCAGTGCCCACAAGAGATCTCATGGGAAAGCTTGGCACAAGAGATGCTGTGTGTTTTCACCTCCCCTGACACCTGAAATGAACATGGTGATGCTAGAACATGGATAGCAAAAATGCAACAAAGGAAAACCCTCAAACATG
>JBCJKH010009655.1:0-21457 GCA_039877255.1 Loriculus beryllinus | reverse complement strand
GATTCTGCTCTAAGATCAATACCCCAGCACACAGCCATACTGGGTAATATCTATTTTAGAGAAGAGAAATCGGTCCATTTCTTAAGAACGTATGGATTAACATTGCAAACATGCCATTACCCAACGTTGCTAATAAATTATACACTAATTAGGAGAAACAGGATTCCCCATGGATCATAATATACAGCTTACATGCCTTTAAATGGAACATTACAGTTGGTTATCTTCCTGCCTATGCCCTATTCATAGAGAGTGTTATTAATAATATTATTGAGAGTAGCAATCTTGATTTGTGCCAAAATTGTATTAGAAGAGTTGATGAGAGTGGAAAAAAAATCTGAACAAAATGTGATGAATATAACTTCTGCTTCACTTAGCTGAAGACAGGAACGTGTTACATGCATCTCAGACAGAAAGATTTAAGCAAAAAATTTTAGCCCCTTTGGTAGTTTCCTATCTAGACATAATTTCCTTACTACAGTAGAGGCGAGGTTATTCTTAAATAATAACAGAACTCTGTGTTTTCATGGCATGCTAACATGAAGATTTGATTGGGCTTTTAGTAATTCCATAGGTAAAATTTCAGGCATTTCTGTTATTTATAATATGGAGGCTGTAAAAAGGTTTTTCTTCCTAAACTGAACTACTTCCACAGTATACATTTTATATTATGTTTGAAAAACATATACCTGAAAGACCTAATTACCAAAGATACAAGTCTTACATCAGACATAGTTTGTTTAGGAGTGGACAGTTTCTAAAGCTACTTTCAAATCAATTGCCTTAAAGAAATCAATTTACTCACTCAGTTGTCCCATTTGGACTACTGTGTGAGGGAGAGGGGACTGAAAGAAGGAGTATTTCCTCTGTATGCGCCAAGCTGATTTAATGCAGAATTCATAGAGATTAGATAGAGATTTATTTTATGCAGTAAACATAGGAGAAAAACATTTTTTCTTTTTGAATGACAGAATAATCTTTGGAAAGGTACATATTAAAATAATGTACTTAGCCTTAATTAGCTACCTGAAATTCATCCTCCTGCCTGGGAAGAAACAGCTGCTTTCTGTTGTCCTTGCCAAGAGTTATTGGTCCAGCTACTCCTCTGTCTCCATATATCCAGAGAGTGATATTTGCTTCTGTTCCTGCATTTCCTGTCAGCATTGACACTCTCCATTCATCATCCGAAGGAAGGGGACACTCACCACCTTGAGGATTTCGCATTTCCTCTGTGAAATACAGAACATTAGTAGGAGACAAAAATCATCATGAAGCTGCCAGTTGCTATTGTAACTTCAGCACATAAGGAGACCATAACGGAGAAAGGATTGTATTTTTTCATGGCAAGAGAGATAGTCTGAAAAAACTGATGTATATTTCTTGTTAGACCAAAATGTACTGATCAGTTGAGCTACAAGAATCAGCTGGAAAAGAGCAAGTATCTCTCACGTGCACTATCAGCATATTATTCTTCATACATCTAATGTAGAGTAAGGATGCTGCGATGCAGAACTATGACATTTAGAAATGAGTAGAATTACTTGTTAACGCTCCTCTAATGCCTTGTGTTGGGACATTATCAGCAGAATCACATGTCTGAGAATAGAGGCAATTTTTATTTCAAATAGAAAAAAAGAAATCATTCAGGAAATTAACTTTCTTCAAGTTAAATATTAATTAAATACTGTAAAATACTCAAAAAAAACAGCACAATGTAGCCTTGCCCAATTATACTTATGCATACAGTGCCAGTGTTTGGGCTAATGCTGATCCTGTATGAATAAGACAGTAGGAGCACAGCACTACTTTATGAATAAGTTTCACAGATTTAATGGCAAAGCAAATATAATTTTGGAAAACAGATATTTCACTTTAGAATAACACCTAGTGATCTTCCTTCTTCCTTAAGAGAAATATATATATGCACAAAGATTTCAAGAGACACATCTGCACATGAGAATTGAAAATATAGACTCTCTTTGGATAAAGGGATAAAGGAATTTAGTTTTGAGTATTCTAATCAATGTGGAGTTTACAAACATCAGATGTCTGGAACACTACTTTTCAATAAAGAGACCACTGACCATGAGGGGTCCTCCAAAAGAGGACCACAAAACCACGAGAATTTATAATCTGACAGAAGAGGCAGATAGAAACCCTACATTTGAAAAGATGAACTAACACATTATCTATATACAGTGCCCTGCAGGGGTTTCCAAACTGCTCTCCATGAGACCTTTCCATGCAACTGCAGAGCCTTTTTAATTTGCTAGCCATAATGACTATAATCTGTGCTGCAGATTAATTTTCTTTTGTATCCCCCAGCTCATCCTTCATCCATTAGGCAGCTTTCTATGAACCAAGCTTTTGGAAGCCAAAGGCTCCCAACACATAATGATATTTTCTTACAATTTTGCAGAATTCATAAACAGCCACTGGTACGGATTTGTTGAAGGATTCCCGCTGCATTACTATGTATGCTGCACTGTATACCTTGCTATTAGAGCCCTTTTTTATTTGCCTGCTTAAAATACTTCACTGGGCTTCTCTGGGCTGGAGTTTTCCCCCTTCACTTATTAAACTGCCTCTACCTCAAAGCAAAATAAAAAATAAATAAAAATAAAAGCATTAAAAAACCACCAACAGTCACTCATCTCCAGAAGAATGACACCCAGCTAGTCCCCAGAGAACAGCTACCTCAGTTTTATTTCTGAGTATGACAACATACGGCGGCATCTCTTTGTTCAGCTGGGGTCAGCTGTTCCATCCTAGGCCCTTGTTGTTGTCACCCTCCCCCCCAGCCTAATCACCGGGAGGGCGAAGACAGAAACTGAGGTGGACTCAGTGCTGTGCAAGCACTGCTCAGTAACACCTATAAACCAATATTGTGTTATCAACACTGCTTTGGTCACCAGACTAAAACACAGCAACAGAACAGACTGCTGTAAAGAAAATTAAGTCTATGCCAGCCAAGTCCAAGGCTTTGAGCAATCTGGTCTAGTGGAAGGTGTCTCTGCCAGAGGCAGGGGGATTGGAGCTAGATGAACTTTAAGGTCCCTTCCAACCCAAACCATTCTGTGATGCTACTAAAATAAAGCAGTACCTATGACAGAGATTTGCAAAATGTATCTGTGTTTTGCTGCTAGCATTAAAATATAAGTTTGAAGGTAAAGTGAAAAACAGTTTTGAGTCCTTGAGACCTGCTTCTCAATAAATTCTTATCAGCAACAAATACCATATCCTGCTAAAACACCTCTGAAACAAATTGAGTAAGTGAAGAAGAATCAATTCAGTACTGAGACATGGTCTTGATCTTCCTTTTAAATTTCCTTAAACGTCACTTTTACAATAGTAAATAAATGCCTTTTCTCTTAAAAGTTGGACTTAAAATTAATTACATAGTTTCTTGGGTCGATTGTCCTATAGGTTAAATCAACAGTAACTAAAGCACCAAACCTGAATTATGATGCACTAACATTGAACTTTTAACTGATATGGAACAACTGCACAGGGAATTGCAAAGGAATTGGGATCGAGTACCAAGTTAAATGACAAGAAAAGACTAAATTCTGGAGTCAGGGAAATTTCAGCCTTGCTAAAGAGTCTAAAATTAAGTTAATCAATTTTTAAGAAATTCAGAACTGCAATAGTATGGCTTTTACAGCAGTGCTTTTAACAGTAGTAGTAGTATGACTTTGAAATTATCTGGATATAGTAATTTAGAAATAGGCAATAGTGTCATAAAAATTGCTGGGTTTATTAAATTATTCATCATGACTGAGAACAAGTTATTCTGAAAGAAAAAGGAAAATCCACACACTCAAAATAAAGCAAAAAGGCAAACATCTTGTATTTACCTGACTAAAAACTTAATTAGACTTGTCTTTCAGTAATTGAAAGAATGATAGAAAAATAATTACTTGATATAATAAACATTTTTGAGAATTTGACTATATAAGATTCTGTAACTGTAGTGACCTAGCTTCTCGCCTATAACTCTGAAAGCTAGAGATTCTTCCAGCTATCTAAACCCACACCTTTTTAAACAGAGATTAATATTTTCATGAAATGCACAGGTGTTCAAGAAGCATAAGGAATTCTAGGCTGCTCCATAGTCTTAGTACAAGATTTCCATATTTGGACTTAAACCACAGCACTACTCTAAGCAGCTACGGCAACCTCAGACTATTACCTCTTGGAAACAATTACAATGCACAAACAATTCACAGGCTTGGAATGCCTTTTGCCTTATAATTTACTGGCTCTTCTTACAAATGGAAATCAGTGGTACTGGTTTGCTACAGGCTAAAAATATTCCAGCCTGAAAAGAGCATTTGATGGTTACCCTGCATTAGTCATGGGAGCTTACATACTTCATGATACCATGCTGTAAATCTATTGCGACAAAAATTCATTCTGATAGGTCTGCGAAAGAATGGTGAAGTCACAGCCCTTCATGGAGTTTCATAAAAATAACTTTATTTTTAATTTACTTATCCTAAATCTAAAGCAAAAAGAAATGATCTTCTGAGACAAGATCGTTATGGCTGAGTGACACTTTTGAAATGAACCATCAGAAAAACTAATCTTTAAAGCAGAAGCTTGGACACTAAAGTTGACACATTTATTACACCTTTTTGTATCATCATTTCCAATGTAATCCAAATGGAAATGAGATCAGAATTGATTAGAATCTTCTTTTCTATTGTAAGTAAAATACATTAAATATTAATAGTAACTAACAGTATTCCAGACATACAGGAAATGAACATGGTAGGCATAGAAATTATTTCTCAGAGATACAATTTGTTATTTTTGAGGTTTTAGTGTCTTCTGCTTCATCTCCTTTATCCCTAGACTTTGTGGTCATCTAATTATGAATATAGCATTTCCCTTCTGTTTTGGGCAGTGCTTTTGGTCAGTCTTGAGTCTGTAAAATGGCATCTTGCTCACATTTTCGCTGACTTGTTTACAATACTCATTCCATCCCATGAGCTGTTAAGTAGAAATTCAGACCTATTATTATCCTTCTACAGTGAAAGAAATTTTTTGAGGAACAGAAAACTCACACTGCAGCAGGAGAAGCCCCAAGTGCTGTGGCACAGTTTTCAGTTTAATTAATGCTAAATCAATTATTATATATGAAAACAACCACCAAAACACAGCTACCGATTAGCAGACACGGACACAAAAAAGATGGTCTGGTCAGCCTATGGGTTAATCTGCTCTGAGTTTGCATTCTAAGTGTACTCAATACAATTACTACTTTTTCGAATGTTTGGGAGTGAAAAAGCAAATGAGTATTAATGAGTATCAGTTTAAAATTAAGGCTTACCTATACATATCAAAAGTCAATAACCTTTAAAGTATTCTAAGTTAATATATCTTACTAAAAATTAGCATTTCCTTTGAAGGGCAGAGTAACTTTGATATTTCTATTCATCTTGCATAAGCAGAGTCCAAATTTATGAATGTTAGAAATATTTCTTACAAGTGCTATAGTCTCTGTGTAACCAATTTCACAGCAGATACTGCTTCTATAAAGGGATCATTTGTATCCAACACTAAAAACATCTAGTTTCTTTGAAAACAGGTTTGATGCCTTGTGTATTGTTGCCATGGGTTTCAAATACAGCATATCTCACCAATTGCTGACAACCCACAACATTTTGGGAAGTCTAATACAGTGATACAGCATGAATTCTGATAGATTAGAAACTGAAAGTGAGTATTTTGAGCTAAGAATGGAAACAACATTGGAAGAAACAATTAATAGTAATTAATAATAATAATCCACACTTATGATTTGAATTGAACTAAGATTTCAAACAATTTTTTTGCAAGTCCTTACTGATACTTCACATTATACCCTATCTGATATCTTGTTCACATTGCCAGGCTTTTCATGTACTCTTTGAGATTGCAGACTGAGGATCAAGCTCAAAATAAATCAGCAACCCACCTGAATTATTTGGTACATGAATGCCTTTGGGACTACCTCCAGCTGACTAAGCATGTCTCTCTTAGTGGAATCTCTAATATAACCTTGTCTTTAAAGCTCACTCAAAGTAACAGATATTTTTGCACCATGTGGATGTGCCTCAATATGCTGTGTGAAGCTCGATAGTCCCATTTATCCCTTCTGCTTTTCATGGCAATGTGACATGGTTCAGGCTGTGCAAACAGCATCCTTGGGTACATTGAGATAAAAGAGAGGCATGAAGTAAACATAATCATCCCCTTTCCTTAGAGATGTTTCATTCCCTGTTTGACACATCTTCTTGGGTTACTAGGATGCTGAATACTCCTATAAAATGTTTTGAGTTTGGAAAACATTGTCTTCTGTGATTTATGCAATTTCTGTTGCTAAAGAAGAAAGTGGTTGTTTATTTCAAAAAAATCATCCAGTAGACTATCACTTCAGAAGCATGACCAGAACATTGTTTATCTACTCCTACCTGCTAAAACACAGGCATAAAACTAGCATGCAGTGCACAAAACCTTCCTATTTCCCTCAGTGAATCATAAAGCAGAATATGGAGGAGAGAGCATAAATAAAAAATATCCTGTTACTTTCAGTGATCTTTGGACTGGGCTCTCTGCCACAGGAACCTCTTCCTTTCCACAAAAATCATCCTTACTATTGCTAGTTATTTTAAAAACAAAAGCAATGAGAAGTTATTCAACTCACTGATTATTGCCTTATCAGTAAACCACATTTTAATGTCCTTTTAAAAAACAATGACCAGTAATGTGTTTTATGCTGTATGTATACATGCATAAATCAATAGTCTAGAAAAGTTATTCATTGGCCTTTCTGGGATAAGTCACTGTAAACGTGCATGGAAGACAGACATAACACAATGCTGTATCACAACTACTTTGTAAACTGTTGCTTACTTGAGGGTGGAAAAGTTAAAGAGCTTTGAGATATTGGCTTCTGGGGTTTTGCTGGTTGCAGCTGAGATTCACTGAAGTCTTTTTTCTCTTGATTGGGTGCTGCAGATGTTCCCATAGGCTTTTCCCGGCCAACTGAAACAATGAAATGTGAATTTTGTCACTAGCTACAAATCATTTGCTTTTTCTTGCTTGGAAGCTTCATATACATTCAGTGACAAGTGCTAATAACAGATCTCACAATTGTTCAACACAGTGGACATTGAAATTGTTTCTCTAAGTATTGCACAGCCACTAGCAATAGGCTTTTATATTTAGTAGCTTGTCACAAAAAGGGGAAAAAAATCTGGCATGCCAATAAAGTCCTTTTACTGCTTTGAAAATCCAAGTAACTATTTAACATGAATGTATGAATAAAATGACTAGTTAAAATGCAGTTTTCCCTAAAATAAACCTCTCCACCCTCCTGGTGTTTTCTTTAAGAGTGAATGCTGAAACGAAAACTGCTAGAGGCCATTTCTGATAACAAAGTACCAAACAGACAATCTTGGTTGCTCTTACGGAAAATATTAGCTCCCTTCATCTTCCTTTTACTGAGCAACAACGATTCAGGAGAACTGAAGCCTATAACAAAGTAATATTTAGCTTTGTTTTAATGGCATCAGTAAGCCCTGCTTTGTTGAGAATTCCCATTGAAAAAACTGCTCTTCCTAAAAGTAACAAAACAAAATATACTTTCCTCATTTCTACAAGGACACAGTGACCAAAATATCCTTGTCACCTTGCAATAAGTAAGGACTGAACGGTAGGGGTGTTGCTACAGTGACTTTCATAATGCTTCTGTATGTCTCAGGAAAAATACACACAGAACAATTAATAATAAGAGTGGTTGTACGTTTTGATACTTTCCCTTGAAGATAAGATCAAGCTCATTCAAGATCAGCTTGTTCTGCTTATGCCTGTCAAAAAACTGACTTCTTCAATTTCAAATGTCCAGTTTAGCTTTCTCATGAGATTTTTCATTTCTTGATCTCTGTAGCAGTGTCCACCAGATAAGAATGAAAGTGTTCTTTTAAAAGTGTTCCACTGTTTTATGCAGTTTTACCCCAAGTCAGCTGGCTGTGTTTGGTAACTAATTGTCATAGAATCATAGAATAGTTAGGGTTGGAAAGGACCTTAAGATCATCTAGTTCCAACCCTCTTGCAACGAACACCTCACACTAAACCATGTCACCCAAGGCTCTGTCCAACCTGGCCTTGAGCATTGCCAGATTGGAGCACTCACAACTTCCTTGGGCAACCCATTCCAGTGCCTCACCACACTAACAGTAAAGAATTTCTTCCTTACATCCAATCTAAACCTCCTCTGTTTAAGTTTGAACCCGTTACCCCTCGTCCTGTCACTACAGTCCCTAATGAAAAGTCCCTTCCCAGCATCCTTATAGGCCCCCTTCAGATCCTGGAAGGCTGCTATGGGGTCTCTACGCAGATTTCTCTTCTCCAGGTTGAACCTGGAGAATTGTCCAACAAATTAGAATTTTCATTCTTCCTCGGGAGAAGAGGCCAGCACACAATGTAGTTGCCATGATCCAGAGTGTGCAGAGAGCTAATTTCTAAGTCCTAGTTAGTTGACTAGAACAGGTCAGCTCCCTAGTGAGGAAGATTATGGACCGCAGTAGCTCTCAAATCTGACTATGGGACAGAAGAATCACTTAATAAATATATTAGTAAAAAAAAAAAAAAAAAAATTTATTCTGCAACATTTATTGTTCAAAAAAGAGAGAAAAGCAGAGAAATTAGCCATGTATGCAGGAGAAATTGTGTGCATACAGTAAGTGTTCCAGCTTTAAAATTACCAAAAAAGAAAAAGTAAAATGGTGTAAATTTAGCTTGTACACTTTTGCTTTGATTTTTTTTTCAGTTAGAAATACTAATCACTAAGGCAAACTGTACAATATTAAGAAATCACATACATTTGATGACCTGTGGGTAGAAAAAAATATTCCTCTCTCCAGTGTTAATGACTGGCTTAGTCTGGCCATCTGGCAGGAGACCAACATATTTCCCTTTATGTTGCACTGACTCTAGACTTACAGATCCAGTTTCCAAATTCTTCTCAATTCTAAAGTAACAGTATTCATCACCTGTGCCCTAAGAAATTGAAAACAAAACATGAATTTAACAACTGAACTGATGGAGCAAGGCAAGTTGGATTTTTTTTTAAGAATTAAATATTATTACTTTCTAATAACATTTCAGATTAATTTTAGGTTCTTCACAACATGCTGCACTAATACACACACAAAGACATACCTGCACTATATTCCTGTTTATTCCTTTGTGACCAGAAAGACTGATAACATAATTAGAGTGAGTGAAAGACTACATATGAAAGCATTTTTGATTTATGTTAGGATTTAGGCAAAGTCTAGGATATATTCAAAGGATTATCCACTTAAATAACTTTCAGATGATTAGGGAATGTGAAAATACCTAATTTGGAAATCCAAGTATATTTATATGCAAATTGGTACATAGCACAATTTGCTAATGCTACCCAATGTAACATCTGTTAAATATGCTTTTGTTCTTTTCATGAACTGCAACTCTTAACATTTTTTTCTCCATTTCATAGCACTTACAAGGTTAATCTCAAAGCCTTTACAGCATGCCACCCTTTAACAGCAATAAATTAGTGTGTCTGTTGATTTTAAAGCACACAGGACCACACACAGATGCAGCAGTCCCAGTAACATGGCTGAGACATCAAAGCCTACCTAGTTTTCAGAATATCCTTCTGGCCAGTACCAAATACAGACTATAAAAATCTTAGTTTAACATGTCTCAGAGAAGAGCACTCACTCTCATATTACACTTTTAACTTCAAAATACACTAACTGCTAGAGAAAAACATGTGAGTTGTACATTAAATAACCCTTTCAATCCAGAACTCCTGGTGAAGGCATTGCTGAAAAATTAAGCCTATATTCAAAATATGGTAAAAAAATCTTAATCTCTGATCAAGCTATATTGAAGTCAATGACAAAGCTCTCATGGACTTCACATCTGAGTTCTTATGCAGCTCTATTTCATACTCACATGTTGAAACTCCCAAAAATAATTGTATGAGAATGTGAGATATTTTAACTTGCATGAACAGACTCACACTGCAAGTCAGTGCAATATGCAGTTGCTTACCTCCTAATGACACTTTAGTGGGGTTTATCATCAATTTATTGAGATTCAATATCACTTCAAGCCCCTGAACATGTTTGTGTTCTCACATACTCAAAACAATTACGTCAGTTCATGTCAGCAAACAGTTATAGGATTAGTAAACATTGAGTCTAATGAGCAAATACTGATGCCTCATTCTCCTTTTTGCTCTCAAATGTAAATCTGCAATAGTTAAACTCCTAGCAGGTAGAGAATATTATGAGTCCCAAAATCCAAATATTTCAATCATCCCCCAAGCTGAGTTTAGTTATTACTAAATATGCAGACTACTGGTGAGGTATTTGAAGAATAAACTGTATGTGGTTGCCTGATCAACTAAAAAACAAAACAAACCAGGTTCTTAATTTAAGACAAAACAATCATTTGTAAAAGCTGGAACAATTTCCAAACTGACACCAGTCTAACTGTGGTTGTTTAACAAAAATCAAATTAACAGTACAGAGTCTTGACAGAGTCATCAACTCTCTTGCAACACATGAATTTTAACTACATCCACATTCTGAGTAAATATAGAATCTGATCTTTACAGTCAAGTGTCTAATAGACGTGACAGCAGCTCTCGCTGTATCTTTCTATCTTTTCTTGGGCAAATGAAGTAAAAGATCTGAAAATTTTTAAATCTAAACCATGTTTTATCCAATTTTTATCCAAGCAAGTAAAAAACCACTCTCCTATCACTGACAATTTACTCAAACTGTTTCCACAGAGAAATACAAACAAGAAATGCTTACTGTTCCATTACACTGGTCATCTTTGATCTTCAGATACATCCTTGGGTTTCTCACACTTTCAAACATGCAGAGCCCAGAGCCAATTTTATGCACCTTCCAGTAGGATTCTGGCTGCTGCTGACCTGCTCCATTGCAGCTCCCATCAGGTCTAAGGGACAGAGCCTGGCAGAGACTTGTGTTAAGCAGAATGATGGCACCATGGTGAAACACACCCTGCAGATCAGAGACAAGAAGTCATTCGTCAATAGCACAGTTTTTTCACCATATTAAACGTTGATATTGGTAGTGTTCACACTGTTTTATTTCAAGCAGTTACTCATGCATAAAACATAGCGAGTCCCAAGTAAACCAAGAATGTCTTCAGTCTTTAAATATTGCTGCTTTCTGTACAGACATCAACCTAAAAAGTGGAAAATCTTCCCTACTCCACAGCTTCCCAACTTTCTGTTGTTCAGCAGCACAAGCACAACATCCAGAGCGCAAGGTCAAATTAAGGAGCTTATCTCTTTTTCCTTTTTCTCTTTTTGGATAATTTCCCGTGCAGATCTGCTGTATGAACCTACCGTCCTACTTTTCCAAGCTTTACTACAAAGCTGAGACACACATCTCATGTGTGTTACAGCCCACCCCAGTTGGTATACCACCTGTGGTACTGGCATCCCGCATCCCTCATCCCAGGAAGGGAGGAACGGGAAATTTGGCTAGTGCCGCCTACCTGTTAAACTGTAGTTTAGCTCCACCTGGTGGAAAAAGATCATTCTTAGAGCTTGCAATCCCCGACATTTGATAAGAAATCTTTATAACAGTAAACTTTAGAAGAGCCTCTGTAATTTGTCTCCGCCCATCTTACCTTGACATGCACAACAAATTCTTTGGAAAGTCCAACATATCCTGTCGTTTCATCAGGTACTTTGCCATGAAGATTGAAAGTGACGGTGTGACCTGGGTTCCTGGCTGACTCAAGAATAGCACAACCATTCGGTTGAAGGTGAACACAGAGCTCACAGCACGCTTTGTCTTTGCTCTAGCACAGTCAAAGTAGAACTAATAAGTTATATGAACTATATGGCAAAATCCAAAACAGAGTATTACAATATAGGTTCATAATTGAGTTTCTACAATAATAACAGTCAAGTATGAAAACATCTTTATATTTTTCAGATTTGCAGCCCTAATACTTAAGTCCTAAAACTGTGGACTCTCTGGAATCTCAGAGCACAGGACAGGTTCGTCTTAAATTAACAGAGATCTGAAGATAACATGAAAGACACCTGGGTGCCTCAGTTGGAGATGGATTTAGGGTTGCAGTCTACATATATGAAGTATAAAACTGACAGAAAATTAACTACAGGAACTCTCTGCCATCAGCCCCCCTCATTTTGCTTCTGTGTTTGTCCTCATTTTTTTATACTGTTAAACACACAGAGAGACATAAGTTTTATGTGAAAGAGTAAAGAAATTTGCTACCCATGTTTGCCTGTTCAGGTTTGAATACTCTGTGATCCCATTGTATAAAAGACACAGTATACAAAACATATAATTAAAGATTTTATCAACTTCATCATTATTCTCATTTTACATAAAACTAGGTTTTTAATGAATGCAAAATGCTAACAATTATCCCAATAATTTAAAAGATTTCTAGCTTTCATCATCTAACTTTTTTTCAGCACTTTTAAGACTTTTAGTGACTTCAAACAATCAATATTTCTAGGGAAAATTTTCATTTCCAAGGCACTTTCTAAAGAAAAAGCTTCATTCTCAAAAAATCCTGTCTATCAGATTTGGTATACCTTCAAAAGTAAAGGAAGAAATGTATGGATTTCTAAAGAGCTTGTGAAAAGAGTGAGCCGATATGTCCTCAGAGTATAATTAGGTATGTAACATAAAAAAATTGCAACTTTTTTATTGCCTTTTTGCTTTACATTTACCTTTTTTCATTCCAAGGACCTCAGATAGTTTTAAATTACAACATTTTTTACAATCCATGGGAAAAGAAACGTCTTGCACAACCAAAAATAAGAAAATTGAGATCCAGATTTTCCATAGGTTGCTCAAAATCATAAATCATGTCAGTAGCAAAGCAGGAAAGAGAAAGTTCAAGTTTAAGTACCCAGTAAATATAGTGAGATATACTGCAATGTGACAGTCTGCAAGGGATTCTGTGTATCAGAATTACACTAATGAACACAAGCATCAGAAAGTCCTGCAAGGAGGTCTCACAGTTTGCATGACAGCCTGACACTAACCTCACTGAAAAACCTAACTAACTCTACTGAGAATATTCTATACCTAACCATGCTAATGCACATCATGTGAAAGAGGAGTGGAACCAAGTCTGAGTATGAAATTATTAATTAGATAAATAAGGGGAAGAAGAACTTGAAAATGTGAAAGGGAAACAGCTTCTTTTCTCACCATGAGAAGAGTTTTATAAAGAACTAACTTTTATAATTCTATTTGCCTACTTGTATACTGCAAGTGCTGGGAAAGAAAGGCAGTTGTAAGACTTTGAAGATGAGAGGAAACAAATCAAAGTGGGCCTAAACAAATGTGGTGTATATTAGTTGGCTTATGATAAACATGTTACTTAGAAAAAGACACAAAGGAAAAAAGGACGTTTAAAAATCAATCTTTAGAATTTACACTTATCAGAAAAAAAAAAAAGAAAGAAAAAAAATAGAGGAGAGATAATAGGGAATTGCAGGTACCTTGTCAGCATGTGGCAAGCTGATATAAATTACAGCTTGGAATGGCCTGCTATTCCTGTGTCAAATAATTTATTCTATAAAAAAATCTTAGCAGAGAGAAAAAAGTAAACTAAAAGAAAACAAAGCCCTGTATCTAAATTCACCTGTTCATTGGCAATTTCCTGAGTTCAGTTCTGCAATTCTTAACTCTTTATCTGACTGGAAACGCAATTATTTATTAGGTAGATTACAAAGAGCATAATTTTGAATCAGGCAATGACAGGTAATCATAAAGCAGAGATCAGTAACAGCATTTCCTACCTTTCCGATTACATGGCCATTGACAAGAGCAAGAGCAAGACGTGGAATCTGATGACTGCTGAATATACATATATTTCTCCTTTTGACATTTACATCAAAAATGCCTAAGAGTTAAATGAAAAAGATAATAGAAGTATGAAACTATTTTAATTCATATTTGCATTTAATTACAATTGATGATTTATCATTTTCAAGGGTAAAGTAAAACTGAATTGTTTAATTCAACAGATCAAAGAATCCTCTCATTCCTTCAAGAAAGGACATCCAGAGACTACTGTCTGTTTCACTGTCTTGAGGAGAAAAACCCTGAGAGCTAATGATAAAACACAATTTTGGTTTATTGGTGTATATGATTAAAAAACATCCATAAAAAGGAGCCAAGGACTCTGGCATAATGAACGGGGCTATAGCAACAAATTCACATAATAAATAACAGATGATGTAGGGAACGTAAAGCTCTCAGGTAGGAAAAGGGAATTCATTTTCTCTATATCCATGTCAGAATTTGTAAAACAAATCTTGCAGCATAGCTCATGGCTTCTAAAATGCTAAATCTGGCCAATTTTCCAAACAATTACCTCTTACAGCTACAAAATTCCAATGAAAACTAAAGTAGCGCCATTTTTATTGCTCCCAGCAGCATATTTTAAACTGTTCTACAAGTACATTATGTTGCCTATTCGTAAGTTGCAGCTGCCCCTGAAGGAGTCCATAATGTAAGATTTTCAGAGTGTCATTGGGAACATAAGAATCCTGCAGCCAAGGATCATTGTGCCCACTGGGATGATGCCACAAATAATAAAATAAAGATGGGGTTTCCAGTCCTTTAGACAAGATAGGAAGGACACATAACTGTAACAATGGGTCTCTCCTTTCAGAGAGAAATAGATCTTCCTGAGAAATTAAAACACCCTAGAACAAATCATCATCTGGTATAATTTGCCATCACCACTTTGAAGGCTTTTGAGTTATGTTGCTTTAGATCTGTTGAAGACAATTAAATAGTTCTATCGGTATCTGAAATACAGAGTTCTGTGTTAGGAAAAATAGGTGGATAATTTATGTCAGAGGACTTTATTCCAAAGCATACACAAGGAAGCAGAGCCCCTAAATGAAAATTTAAACAACCTTCCCAAGTCAGTGCTTGTGGACTTCTGTGAACATGACTATTCTACAGGCTTTGTAAATTACTCCACAAATAACTAAAATTAATCTGACAAAAGAGAGAAAGATGTTGTTCTGAAGGCACAAGAGTTGCACGATAAGTGTCTGCATTCATTTTGCACTTGTGTTCATTCTTCATTCTGAACTGTAAAAAAAGAATGCATCCTGTATCTCTAACTCTGATATAAGAGCAGCTTGTTTAGAAAAATAAAGCTCTTTTTGATTAACAGTTTAAGTCCTAATTATTACTAAATCCTTGGGAGGTCACAGATCACACTACTAATTTTTATGGCTTCCAATTAAATTTATTAGCAGTCAGTTTATATTAGTTTTGTCTTGAACTTTCTAATATATTTTATTATATTTATAATCTTTATTTTTATTAATCGTGCATCAGATTTTGCACTTACACAATAATACATATTATTAATTAAATATTGTGACGATAACACTCACATATTTCACTTCTAACAGGTAAAAACATACCAAAAACATACAGAATGCAATAAAAATTTCATATTTATGTCTGAAAAATACCACTTGAAATGCATTAATTTAGAGAAAGGACAGTGTATCTAGATGAAAATCACTAAAAATTCTGCAGTGTGAACTTGAATTCTGTATGTTAGAAGATTATGAACTCTGTGATGCTTAAATGATCTAATTTGCCTTAATCAAATCAGATACAATCCATTAATTGAAGACACAGCATATAACAGCAGCAAATCTGTGTTTGCTGCATCAGTACATATTAGAGACCAAATTCCTACAAGCAGATAGTTTGTTCTGGCCCCAGTTTACGATCCTAAATGGACGTCCTTGAAGGAAGGACACTACCATGCTGTGCAACTGCTTTCAGGCATTTGAAACACTCACAGATTCTAAAGCCATAGGTAGGAGATTTGAGTTACTAACTATTTGGGTCATCAAATACTTTGAACTCAAGCACCAATACTACTAGCTAGTAAGAAGAGCTTTAGTAAAACAGATTAACGCCCACTTTCAATGTTTGTAATATTACTGATCTCCCATATTATACATTTGAGTTTTCTGGTGCAGCTTTTCTAGGGTGATTTTAGAGGCTATCTAAAATACAGAGTATTTATTACACTGTTCTCCATGCACCCTGGTGTGTCCCAAAAATTCTCTTCTGTCACTTCCAAAAAGAAGTATGTAAGGTCCCTTGCAAGATGTCAGAAAGGCTGAGCCTTTCCTTCTCTACGAAGATAACACAAATATGTGTGCCTAATATGATACATATTATAGTTAAGTGTCAGTAATACAGTAGGATGGAAGCTGGTAAAGAGGAGGAACTGGAAGAGTGCCATTAAAAACAATGACAAGGATGGAACTAAATGAATTTATGCACACACACACACATATGCACGCATACACACACACACACACACAAATATTATACTCTCTACTAGTGAGCTATACCTGGAAATTTCAACTTGCTAGCTTAGATGGATTTAGTTACAAAGGACTGTAGCTGTCCTTGCCATGGCAGTTCCATGGAAGCACTAAACTACAGATGACAAGAAGTTTCTATTTGGCATGGGAAAGCCAGTGATAAGATAACATATGTGATTTTTGGTGTGCTTTATATGTAAACCAAGCATATAATTTCTGAGTTCTTATAGCCATTAATACATGTAAATATTTAAAGGAAGTGTTTATTGCAATTATCTTGTCCTATTTATTACAAGAATCACTACTAGAGATCACAGTGAACTACAAATTCCTCCTTTCCTGTATCTTTTATGTGCATATCCACATGAAAAATACTTTACCATATTTGTTTTTCTTGTCACCAAGAGCATCAACTCTGCTATCCGGACTGAGGCAAATGAAGCCACGGGTGAGCCTGTTGTAAAACTGAAGTGTATTGCCTCTCTGAAATTTCCACTTTTCGGCAGCCCACTAGTTTTGTAAACAAGCAAAAAAGACTTATAAGAAGATAATACATGGGAATTTGACATACACAAGAACAACTGACCTGATTTCATGCAAAGCATAATTTGAATGGTTTAAATAAAAAATAAAAAGGCATATTCTTACAGTTTCTTCTATCTTGAGTTCCAGCTCTTGTCCTGTACAGATAAAAAACATGTAATTAATTTACAGAGCATCCTCATCCCATTTGACACAGTTGCAGTGAGGCTGGGTGCTCTTTCCCAGCAATTTTCACTTACTTCCTGGAAACGTGCTGGCATCTGTCACAAGCAGTTCTCTAGCAATACTGCCATCATCCAGCCCCTGGTCCAGCCACCTAAAAACCAGAACCCAATTCTGTAGTGCAACCTTGATTGGCAACTCTCAGAATACCGCATATGTGACACTTGCATACTGATACTTCCTGATCTATCTATTAAAGTCTCAAGGCTGACAAGCAGCAACACAAAAAATCCATCTTTTGGCAAAAATGTTTTTGTTTTTATTTGTTCTTGATGAAACTTTCTGGATGGAGGTACAAGGGCTAAACCAATTATCAGAGAACCAAAAATCAGAGAACTCATAGTGATCCCAGATCAATAATAAAAGGTGCAGTGGTCATGATGATTGTCCTTCCTGTCTGCAGGAAGGCTACAGCAGGATGCAGATTGTCCCATGCTCTGAAAATCCTTATACAGGGAGACAAATTCAACGTTGGCAACACTTTTACTATGTCTGAACTATACAACATCATTGTACTTGCTGCACATAGACTTACGTAAGTTAACTCCATTTGAGTCAAAAGGATTAACACACTGTGAGAGCATGATCAGCAAGTTCTAACAATAACTAGTGTACATCCTGTATTTTTTTGCCTGAAATGGATTTGAACTCTCCCTAAATTATGTATGAAGCTAGCATTATAGATCTCTTCATAGCAGTTCATCTCATCTAGAATACAGAATCAAAATTAGGTCAGGCAAAGATGAGGTGCTGTGTCTGATAGGCAGAAAGCCCTTACTCACACATAAATCAGTTTCAGTGTGCACATCGCTAACTCCGAGCTGTCTCGGGCAGTTATTTATTCACTCAGAGAAGTGAGAGGAGGAAATAGAATTGGGGGTGCCACTGCAAACTGCAGCTAGATTCAAACGTGACTGGACTTTAAGATTCCTAATATTTGCTCTGATCTTTATCAGATATAATTTTTTCACAAGGTGTTGAGAATTAATCAAGAGTAGATAAGATCAGAAATGAGCTACAGAACAGAGAAGATTCACAGCAGTGGCATCTGCATGGGAAAAGGCAGGGAAGTTAAGATTGCTTCATATTACATTGCAGCTCAGTGACAGGCTGCAAGGCAAATGAGAAAAAGGGATGTGTTCAGGTAGCTGTGATTGCAATAGCTGTTCCACGAGATCTTAAAGTCTGGTCCTGAGCTCACTGAACCCCAAGTTAATCTCCACACTAACTTCAGTGAAGTAGGACCAGTCTGCTGGAGAAACAGCAAACCACACTTCTGAAATGCTTTGCATCACATGACATGGAAGAATGGATGTACCTGCGGATGTCAGATCTAAGGTGCTGGAGATGGGGAATGTGTCAAAAAAACACATTTTGAATAGTTCACAAGCTGCAAGAATGGCAAGTTCCAGGCAGAGCTTTTTATTACTTTTTCATTAGATCAAATGCACCAGAGGTTTGGGACAGGTACAACTCAGCTGTAAAAAGAAGTGGACCCATTTCATCTCACTTTTTAGGAAACACATATTTCCCTTGACAGGACATTTCAGAAGAAAAAACATGGGTAATTACAAATTTATTAAAAATCTAACCAAAATGAAACACCACCAACCTGTGACAAAGGAAAGTATAATCCAAATCTGTTGTTGGATCCTTAATTACAACTTTGTCCAGAAACCACCCATTTCCTTAGAATAAATTACCAAAAAAAAAAAAAAAAAAAAAAAAAATGTTATTTTATGAGAGACAGATTTAATGAGATCTGACTTCCCATAGCTTTTTCTTCTCTATTGGAACTGCAAACTCTGAAACTCCTGTGCCAGTTTGCTACAGTCACCACTGCCCTGACGGATGGAGAGAAGATACTACCTGCTCTAGGTACTGCAGAGCTTGATCATGGGCCTGCAAGTTCCTAGGTGCCTCCCTGGCTGTCATGGCCCTGATTGCTGCCTTCTCCCCCCTCACTTAGTCATTGTATGAGACTTGTTTTCCCAATCAAAATTTCAAGAAGATTAGATAGCAACTTATCATGGCTCAAAATAAGTTGTTATGTTTTATAATATTTAGGTTCAAAAGTATGAAAAACAGGCCTTGTGACTGCAAACAATTCAATGCATATGTGACTGCATATTCAATGTCTTATCATGCAAACACTCCCCCCTTTGTAATTTTTCCATAGGGATTAGTAAAAAATTACATAGTAGAAGAAGATGGTGTCCTTAACATAATGGTTGAGAGTATAGGGAAAGGAAACACAAAACATTTGAAATTTACGATAATACAATAAGGTATCTGTGTCATTTGGACAGTTTCCTTAGAAGCCTTTGTCTTTCACTTCTAGAATGTTCTCATACATTCAGCTTCAGAAATAAATATTGTATTTCAAATAAAAGGTTAATAACTGCAGGCAGTATTCAGTGACTATAGGTTTCTGACCTGATCCAAGACCATTGTGTCCTATAACAATCTTGTACAAACGTCCAAGGTGCACAGCTTCCACAGCAAAGATGTCAGTCTGTAATCAATCAAGGAAATCTCAGTAAAATCTAAAAAGCAGAGCATCCTTCAGCCAGGGAATCCCAAAGTCCCATAAACCCATAAAACTCTTCTGTCAGTATCATCCTCTAAAATACCAGCTAACAAAAAGGAAAGAACCAACCAAGAAAGACAGATTTCCTGAAATAAAAGAAGTAAATAAGCCTGATCACTTTGCTGATGGGAGTAGTTCCTTTCAGATGAATGGTGTCAGTCGGAGGAGAAACCTGCGGAAAGCTTAATTTACTAAACAATTACAAATTACAGCAGATTTCAACATTAGAAATGCAGATATAAAATGTAAAATTTCATTTTCTTTTCACTTATCACGTCAATTTTTTTAGAAGAGTTAAAAGCAAAAGTATACAGCTTACCTATTTTATAAATTAAAATCCTGACTTCTAAAAGCAATGGTATACCTTTAGAAAGTATTTTTGGCTTTATTATGTCATTTAGGGGAAACATCAGAATGCAGTAACTATCTGTTTTCTAATTGCACCTTGCCTGGGACAACCAGGAAAGGTGCACCTCAGGGATAACCTGACCATCTCAGGGATAAATCATCTCAGGGATAACCTAAGAGAGAAAAGCCAGCCAAACACATCAGAAAATGCTCTGTCTTTCACTTACTTGTCCTTTTAAAAATTTCTTGGATTTCTGTGACCCGAGCAGCTGTCTTGATCCTGTATCACCTCTTTCTCCATGAACAGAAATATAAACATCAGCCTCAGTTCCTGCATTCCACAGTTCTCCTGTTGTCACATGCACTTCATAGACAGTCACTGCCAATAAAAGATGACAGCCTTTCATATCACAAACACTGTTGCAGTTACAATAACATCTAGTTATGAATGTGCCTGTAGAGTCCATATACATCTGTGTCTAGGACAGTTACAGTATAAAACCTTAAAATCCTATTCAATAGTAAAATAACATACAAAGTTGCTCTGGTGTTACATCTATGGTTTTTGTTCCAGACTGTCACTGTGGGGAATGCAAAGAGAACTAAACCTTAAATGCACAATAGTATGTCTTTATCCTGCAGCATCATTTGAAATCATCAGAAAGCTGAAAAGTAAATAACATAAATCCAAGTTTAGTCTCAGCATAAATGATGAGATCAAAGCTATAACAAGCAACTGAAGCATTTTGAATGTACTGGTTAACCAAACAAGGAAAAGATTTAGAACCACAGTTTTAGTTTTCTGGGACCTAAGAACTAAGAAAGTTGCATTGGTTTATTATTTTAGCAATTCATGTGTTAGAATAGTACAAACTTCCTCTGTTACATTCCATTGGAAGTTCTTTAAAGGATGTAAATTTGAGAGAAAACCCCTAGAATTTAGATTCAATAAATTGGTTATTAATAGAAATGGTTAATGCAAATACTAATAAATTCAAAATCTAATGAAACTGGAGTAAAGGCTAAGATGCATAAAAATGTGTATCAATAGAAAAATGTGGTCATTTAAACACAGATGTAAAACCCCATAAAATTCAGAATTAATATTAAAAATGCAAATATAATCTTCAGTAGAAACATGGGAAAGGCAAAGTTTACATCAACATACAGTAACAATATTTTGTTAGATCAAGTGGTGTACAGAGAATGAGAAGGGGACAAAAAAATTAATTTTCTGGCACACAAGCTCTTCCTCCAGAGGCATCCCTTGGCTTCTCTGTCTTGCGACTAGAAAAGAGTTT